>PVJC01043152.1:0-14635 GCA_004026665.1 Murina feae
CCTCCACCCTGAGTGCACAAATTTTTGTGCACCGGGCCCCTAGTATGTATATAAAAAAGCACGTGAGCAAAACAATGCTAATTACCACTGTCCTATCTCTTGTCTGAATATTTCAGTAGCCTCCTTGCTGGTCCACACCTCTACTTTTCTGCCCAAGTCTATGCTCCAGCCCGAAGCCAGAGGGACCTTTTTAAATGTATGGCAGCTGCCCCACTGGTGTGGCTCAGTGGTTGAGCATCGACCCATGTACCAAGAGGTCCCCAGCTCGATTCCAGACCAGGCACGTGCCAGGACTGCGAGCTCAATCCCTAGTAGAGGGCGTGCAGGAGGCAGCTTTTTGATGTTTCTCTCATTGATGTTTCCATCTATTCCTTCCCTAAAAAAAGGTTTTTAATCAATAAAAATGTATTTTAAAAGGAGAAAGGATAAATTGAGGTATATCCATACAATAAAATACAAAGCACAGATGATACTCAAATGCATTATGCTGAGTGAATTAAGCCTTAGACAGAAGGTATGATTCCATATACATCAAGTTATGGAACAGGCAAAAAAAAAATGAACCTAAGGTGGGAAAAATCTAAATATTGGTTGCCTAGGGCTGGGGCAGGTGAAGGGTGTGTGATGACTATGGTAATGATGATGATAATGATCTGGATAGGGTTTGGGTTGGACAGGTATTTCAAAAATGTGTCAAAATTCAAATAATTAAGATGGGTGAATTTCATTGTGTACATTTTCACTTTAACAAAGCCTTAATCAAAGTTTGGGCTCTAGGTAATGATACCCATGCAGAGGTGTTTGGGGATAAGTAACTGATAAGTATGCAGAGGTGTCTGGGGATAAGTAACTGATAAGTATGCAGAGGTGTCTGGGGATAAGTAACTGATATCTGCAACTTTCAATGCAAGAAAATAATAAGACGAATTAATAAATGAAGAGAGGTCATTAATGAGTAGATGTGTGATGAGGCAAATAGAACAAAATGTTAAGTATAAAATCCACTCAGTGGCCTGTGGATTTTCCATAAAGAATTGCTCAACTTTTGTATACACTTAAAATTTTTCATAAAAAAAATTTTATTCATCTGCAAAGCCAAAACTCTGGCAAGGTCTATAGGATCTGCCCCCGCCCCCTCCGTCCCCTCCCTACCACCAATGAATGGTGCCCTTTTCAATGGTGATGAACAGCTTTCAACCACTGACTTCAGCCACAGCGGCCCCTTTACTCTTCCTCAAACACCCCAACCACGCTCTGGCCTCTGAGCCTTTCTGCTTCATGCTCCCTCTGCCTGGAACACCCTTCCCTCACAGTTCACAAGCCTGGATCCCTGACTTCCTCCAGTCTCTGCCCCAGTGTCACCTCCTGACTCCTCTCTATAAAACACACTTCCTCCCTCCCATCACTCTACCCCTCGCCTGTTTCAGATGCCACCGTTCTTAATACACGAATACTGTATCCCTGCCGCCAACACCATCTTCGTCTGTTTGTTGCCTATCCCCTCCCCATCCTGGCGCCCTCCACGCCCCACCCCTGCAGCAATGTGGGCTCTTGGCTTTGCCAGCACCTAAAATGGTACCTGGAAGACACAATACTCCACCAATACTTGTTCAATAAACGCAAGAATGAATGAGATATTGACATGGAGCACTTGCTGAGTGCCGGATGGGCGCTGTGCTAAACCATTCACCTCCATTGTCTCACTTAATCCTCCCCACAGGCCTCCCGCGCTGTTTCACAATTGAGATTAGGAGGTTTATCCGAAGAGGAGTGTCAGGACTGGGAGAGTCCAACCCGGTTCTTTTGTCTCCAAAACCAAGAATCTTTCCACCTCCACCCACGGACAGGGAGGGTGTGGGAGGAGACAAACGGGAGGGGGGAGGTGGAATGTGTCAGTGTGTCCTTGGGGCTGCCTTAGCCTCACACCTGGGTCAGATGGGGTGACCAGCACTACTGGCTTCCCAACTCATCAGCTCTTCTACTTCACGGTGCCTGTTAATTGCCTTTCAGTCACAAAGATGACCTTGAACCCTGCTCTGCATCGTCCATCTTTCCTATGCGTTTCCCCTTAAACACAGGCTGTGTCAACAGATCTTCCCAAGGTGTGTTTTCCTAAGTGACCATATCACACATCTCTCCCAAGAACACAGGTGTCCGTTGGGCAATATCTTCTAAGGGCTCAAAAGGTTCCTCTTCCCCATGCTTCCCTAGCCCATACCTCACCACTAGGCTCAACATACGAGAAAAAACTTTCTCTGTCATGAGACAAACAAGGCAAGACCCAGTAGGTTCGTAAGGCGTAAGAGCTGTACTATCTTGGCCAAATGTCCCCTGATCTTTGTGTAAGAAATCACTTTTTCATAGCTGATCTGTTGGTGAACGGGTGTTCCGGAAATGAGGGGCATGTGTGCACTAAGCACCTACTCTGTGTCCAGGCATTGTACCAGGCACTAGGGGACAAGGAGGCGGGCGCATACTATGCTCCCTGCCTCAGCCACTTCCTGTGTGACTTCGATGGGGTTACTTGAACACTCTGAACCTTACTTAACCCGTATGAAAAGTGGAGATAATTACACAATGTGCATAAAGGGTCTAACGCAGCGGCCAAGACACACCAACCCAGGAAAAAGACGATTGATCCATGCCCGCATCTCCCTCCCCTTGCCCTCACCCGTCAAGGAGACGCTGACACAGGCTTGGGTAATTCTGACTTCTAGGCAGACTGGGTTAACTGACCACAGACTACGTAATTCCATGCCTAAGGATACTCATAAAGGGGATATTTTTGTCTCCACGTTACAGATAGGGTAACAAAAGGCCAGAGAGAACAAGTAATTTGGCCAAGATGGTACAGCTCTTCCATCTTAGAAGCCTCCTGAGACTTGTCTTGCTTGTCTCATGGCAGAGAAAGATGGATTCCAAGTTAGGAAATCCAGAAAGACTGCTTGGAGGAGATGGTAATTTCAGGAGTCTGTCATCGCAGTATGAACATTCATTTTCTCTGAAACTAAATTTAACATCCACCTGATTCTATAGCCCAGAACTTTCCCCCTTTCCTCCTGGCTCTGGCTCTAGCCACAGTGCACCTCCGCGGAGACTCAGCCTCCAAACACAAGAAAAGCATTCAGCCCTACAAGGACCTCCACCCAAAACCACCCAACTCCATACCTGTCCCCACACCCTACGAGATTTGAGAAAGACTCTGAGAACTCCCTCCCACTGGTTAGTTATGTCAGACTTACATTCTGTCACTTGGTGACAGGTTTTGGTGTGTGTGTGTGTGTGTTTTTAAAGGGGGCAGTCCGTGCCCTAACCGGTTTGGCTCAGTGGATAGAGCATCGGCCTGCAGACTGAAGGGTCCCTGGTTTGATTCCAGTCAAGGGCATGTACCTTGGTTGCGGGCACGTTCCCAATAAGGGGTGTGCTATGAGACACTTGAAATGGGGTGGGAAGACAGAAGGGGAAAGAGGATATGGAGGCCCCTGGCTCTCATGAATTTGGGGGTTCCGTGTGCAGCAGAGGAAGCTGAAAAAAATGCACCACTGACGATTCACCTTCAAAATAATTTGTATCTATGCAGGAGGCAGCTGATCGATGTTTCTCTCTCGTCGATGTTTCTAACTCTCTATCCCTCTCTGTAAAAAAATCAATAAAATATATTTTAAAAAAATAAAGGGAGGCAGTCCAGCAACTCTGAAGACATGGTGCTCAGGACGGGGCTCACCTTGCTCATGTGTGTGTTCTGGTTGCTTACAGTTCCGTTTGTTTGGAAAGGGTCTCTCCTCTTCCTCCCTGGTCGCCGGGCTGTGTGCACGGGGGAAAAGGATAGGGCTGGGCGTGTAGGACTTCTCTTTCCCCCTCGGCTGTGTTTATCCACCCAAGAAAGTATTTTAAGTGCTTTGTTTCCATTATGCTATTCTGAGCCCATTACTTGGTGGGGTGATTAAAGATTGCTTTTGGCAAGAGAAGAGAAGAGAAGTGTGTGTTACTCCATGACGGCTAGCCTTTCCCAGGCAGCCTTCAAAGGGCAAAACATAAACACATGGCATACAAAACACATATCGGCTTGGTAATGGGAGCCCTGGAGAATGTCTGGCCCTTCACCTTCGCCTGCAATCTGAGGAGCTGGAATAGGGGGCCTGAAAGAGCTCTTTCTAGAACATCTTGGGGGCTCCCAACCTCTTGGGGTTCTTCCACCTTCCCCCTCACCTGTGTGTTCCTGGATCCCACCTTCGTTGCCCAGGGTCTTCTTAAGAACTTCCCCGCCTTCCAGGGGGGTTTGGATCCAGCCCTGGACGTGCTTCCACGGGCTTCAAGCCTCCTAGGGTGCCCGCGGATGCCACGGGAAGAAGCCCAGAAGCCTGTCTCCACCCCGATAGGTTTCAGGGTGTGGAAAGGGCACAGGAGTAGGGACCTGCGCTTCTCCTGGGATGTACAAATCCCACAGATAAGCCAGGCGCTGGGGAGGGCAAGATCCAAACAGAGGCAGTGAAGAGGGAGCGCAGGGCGGATCAAAGGAGGAAAGGAAGGTGGCTGGCTGCACCCAGAGAACAGGGCCAGAGGGGCTGAGAGAGATAAGAAGGAGGTCTGAGATTAGGGTGCCCCCCCTCCAATATAACCACATAATAGGTGCTAAATAGGTTCGTGACCAGTGGGATACAAAGAGGAAGTGTCACTATAGGCCAGAAGGAACCTGTCCGTGCTTTGTTTTTTCTTTCTGATTGGTTGTTGACAATATTACAGATGTCCCCTGCAGAGGCCTGGGTGCATGACCAGATGGTCAGATCCCTGCTCTCTCGCCTTTTTTTTTTTTAATTTTGTTTTATTGTTTAAAGTATTACAAAGAGAGTTAAATAAGTCTCCATTTCCCCCCTTGACCTTCCCCCCTCCTCCCCTCCCCCCCAGTGTCTTGTGTCCATTGATTATGCTCATATGCATGCATACAAGTCCTTCAGTTGAACTCTTAACTGCCCCCGCAACACTCCTGAGCCTTCCAGCTGTAGTTTGACAGTCTGTTCAATGCTGTTCTGCCTCTGTATCTGTTTATGTTCATCAATTTATAATGGTCTTTATTATCCATAAATAAGTGAGATCATGTGGTATTTTTCTTTCATTGTCTGGCTTATTTCACTTAGCATAATGCTCTCCAGTTCCATTCATGCTGCTGCAAATGGTAAAAATTCCTTTTTTATAGCAGTATAGTATTCCATTGTGTAGATATACCACAGTTTTCTAATCCATTCATCTGCTGATGGGCACTTAGGCTGTTTCCAAATCACCTTTTTTCTTTAAATTACTTTTGTGAGCCCATGTATTTCTTTTTTCTTTTTTTTTTTTTTTTCAGAGAGGGAGGGAGAGAGAGAGATAAACATCAGTGATGAGACAGAATCACTGATTGGCTGCCTCCTGCACACCCCACACTGGGGATCGAGCTGCAACCCAGGCATGTGCCCTGACCAGGAATGGAACTGCAACCTGGTTCACAGGTCAACACTCAACCACTGAGCCACACTGGCTGGGCTGCTTTCTTATCTTAACAGCTGAGTGGCCTTGGACAAGACGGTTTCTCTGCTGTGAGCCTCCATTTCCTCATCTGTCCAATGGGAAGTGTTAGTCTGACCCCGCAGGGCCCGTGGGGACCCATTGGAACTCAACACTGTTAGCTTCCTTCCTCCTTTCCAATTGTCTTCAATGAGTTGCCTTCCTGCGTTTCCCGGAGCATCCTGGGAGACCAGCGGGAAGCCAGAAGCCCATCATCACCCCGGACCACGCGCTCATTTGAATGAATGCCGGAGGCCTGTGGGTCCCACAGGCAGGCCAGGGGTGCTTCTGCTGGCCGATGCAGGATCCTCTTCCTCGTCCCTCGGGGAACACGGAGGACCACGGGACACCCTCCTGTCCCAGCCTATCTCCCGACTTGTGCGGAGCAGAGGAGGTTGAAGGGCAAGGTCTTCAGAGGCCCTGCATTCCGCTCCTTCCTGGGCTGGGATGGGCCAGGGTCTAGATAGGATTACAGGCTGTGCAGATGCATTTTCCCTGGACGCCCTCCTTAAAGTCAAGGGCCTCTCGGATTCAAAATGGCACCTGCAAGTTCAGGCACGTCCAGGCACTTGCAACGTCTAGGAATCTGTGTCTTCTAAGCCAGAGGGGCAGCTTCAGGAACGCCAGCTGCTTGGCCGGCCACCTACTGCCCGCCCCAGGCCAAGTGCCTGCGCTGGCGTCCACCCCTCTTCCTGCCATGGGAGAGGGGTCCCCTCCCGGCTTCACAGAGCTCACTGCTGAGACGGCCAGTGACTTCCCCTGGGACGAAAGGGACGAAAGGGATGAGCAGCCCTGACGCGAGCACACTCCGTTGACTCCGCAGTGAGGTCTCAGCGCTGCCTTAACTTTCCTCCTTCCACCCCCCAAATAAGGTAGCCTGGGTCCCAGGAAAGACCATGGCATGCTCGGTCAGATGAGGGCCTCCAGGTGGGGGTGTTCCGGTTTCTAGAGACTTCCAGGCTACCAACAGTTAACTGACACCATCCATCAGTCTAGTCCTCTCCAGCCCCGGTGCCTCGGCCAACCTCACTATAGTTCTACAAGGTATAATAGTCAGAGTAAGCCCCATTTACTAGGCACTTACGAAGTACTAAACACTGAGCTGAACAAGACGCAGTTCCTCGTGTCGTGAATTTAAGAACCCTACTAAACAGCTGTTAGCATCATCATCCCCATTTCACAGATGAGGACACTAAAGCTCAGAGCCTTTGCAACCACAGACACACGCGAGTAACTGTCAGAGCCGAAGGTGATGCTCCACCTGGCTGACCCCAAGCTCCCCGTGACCCACACGAGGCCTGCACATTGACAAAGGTCGTTGCTCCAAAAGACTACACCCAAATCCAGTTAAACCCTGCCCCGCCAAGCCCTGGGGCCCAGCCCAAGCTTGCACATTCCTCCCCACCCCACCCCCAGGCCTCAGTTTCCCCACCTGTGGAATAGGGAACTGGACTAGACCAGCCCCAGGATCTAGTTCAAATCCTGGCAACTACAAATCAGCATAGAAGCAGCAACTCCCTTGTCCCCACCCCCATCTCAGTCGTGCCCCTTCCTTAGAACATTTCTGCCCCTGGCTAGTGTGGCTCAGTTGGTTGAGCATCATCCCGTTCACCAAAAGGTCGCTGGTTCAATTCCCAGTCAAGGCACATACCCGGATTGTAGGTTCAATCCTGGGTCGGCAACGGGCATATGTGGGAGGCAGCTGATCGGTGTTTCTCTCTCACATGGATGTTTTGGAAAAGTAAATAAATGAAAGATAAATAAAACAGATGAGGACGTCAACAGATTCACCGTTCCTCTTGATTTCTAAAAAGGACAAGGAGATGTCTGAAGACACAGCCGCCCAGGCTGGCTACGTTCCTTCCGGAAGCCTGGCTCGCTCTTTTCCTGCCTGGAATTCCCCCTCCTGGGACCAGCGTCAGCACCCAGTCCCAGCAACGGTGACCAGAGCCCTGCCCTCCAGGAATCGCTTCCCACCTTGACTGGGAGCTGTGGGAAAGGATAAACCCAAGTCTTCAGAGCCAGAGACAGCTGGGTCCACATCCCCCCACTGCCATACACTGGCTGCATTTCCCTCGTCCCTCTGGGAGACACGACATGGAGTCAACATGGATAAAGGTCCTACTGTGTGTCAGGAGCTGTGCTTCAGGGCACAGTGCTGGACAGAGAAACAAACTCCCTGCCATCTTGGAGCTCGATTTCTGGTTGGGAAAGTGGGAAAGGGAAGGCGGTGAGCAACACAGGAGGTTTTCCGAGGTAATTAGAACAAGGTCGGAGAACGGGGAAGGGGGGGCAGATCACAGAGGGCTTTGCAGGTCACAGGACAGAGCTGGGGTTTTATTTCAGGGCCATGAGAAGCCACTGGAGGATTTTAAGAACTTTTTTCCCCCACTTTTTTACAAAAACAAACTATTTTAAGAAACTGTCGAACTCCTCCCAAGTGTCTGCACCATTCTGCATCGTGCTGGGTTGTCCCGCGTCTTACTCAGCACTTGGGATGTCCGGTCTTTTCCGCCGGAGTCACTGTGAGGCCCACGGTGGCATCTCAGCAGAGCGCTGACTTTTATTTTCCCCATGACGAACAGTGGCGAGTGCTTTTTAATGTGCTTTTTGACTATTCACAAATCCTCTTCTGTGGAGTGTCTGTTCAGATCTTTTGCTCATTTTTAAATTGGCTCATTTGTCTTATCCTTGAGTTACCGGCCTTCTTTTAATATTCTGGATCCATGTCCTTCGTCAGATGAATGATTTACAGATATTTTCTCCCAGACTATGACTTGCCTTTTCATTTTATTAACAGGGTCATTCAAAGAGCAGGAGTTTTAAATCTTGATAAAGTCCAATTTATCATTTCTTCTTATTTTCTGCTTTAAGCTTTTTGCGTCCTCATGGAGGAATCATTGCCTAGTCCACAAAGATTAGCTGGCGTCTTCTCTTACGGTAGTTACATAGCGTTAGCTTAGGTTTAGTGTTAGCTTATACTGTTTACATGAGGTTAGAAAGATTAAACATACATCTCGGCAATTCCCCTCTTAGATACATACCCAAGGGAAAAAACCGGATGTCCACAAAAGGCTTACCCTGGAATTTGCCTCTCAGTAGTATTCACAATGGGCAAACGCTGGATAAACCTCAATGTCCACCCATTGGTGGATGGCTGTGTCACGGTACTTCCGTCTGATGAAAGCTGCTCTTTGGACAAACCACGGATCAGAAAGCACAGTGCTGAGCAATAGCAGCCAGACATCGAGGAGGTCGCATGAGATGACGCCATTGAGCGAAACTCTAGAAATAATCTATAGTGACAGAGAGCAGGTCGTCGGGGGATGGAGGGTGTGGGTGCAGGCGGGCAGGCGGCTGAGAAGCAGCAGGAGGACACGGGGGTCACGAAGAACGTTCTATGTCTTGATTGTGTTTGTGGTCATAGGAATGCAAACATTTATCAAAACCCATTGGACGGTACACTTGAAATGGATGCATTTTACTTTTTGTAAATTATGCCTCGATAAAAAAGATCTTTAAAAAATAAAACGAGACAGAGAGCATAAGACGTGCTGGTGAAATGGAGACGTCCAGGGCGGGGACCGGAAGGCGAGTTAGCCGGAGTCTCCCAGCGGGGAAGTGAGGATAACAGCGGTCGGGGTGGTGGGGGGGGGACCCCACCATCACATCTGTTATTCTTTCCTGCCTTGTCCTCCGATGAGCTGGGGCAGGATCTCATCTGTAGGTCAATGGACCAGGTCCCCCTCCCCTACTTCTCTGCTGAGTCATCCTTCAGGGTTTTCCTGGGAACAAAGCTTCGACTTCCCGCTGGCTGTTATGTCGGCTGACATCCACGCTCAGGAAGCGTGTCACGGGTCCAGGTGATTCTGAGGTCACCTGTGACGCCACCCCCAGGCTCCCAGGCCTTCTTTCCTCTGGTCAGGTCCCCTCCCTTCCTTTCCAGACCTTCTCCCAGACCTGGGGTCCAATGGCAAAGGAGGGTGACATCTGAGAGCGAGACACACCTCTTCGTTTCCTAGAGGTGCTCTCACAAGGTGCCACACCCTGGGTATCTTGAAATAGACATGTATTGTCTCCCGGCCCGGAGACCGGAAGTCAGAAATCAAAGTGACGGCAGGGTTGGTTCCGCCTGGAGGCTCCAAGGGCCGGGCTGGTCCCTGCCTCTCTCTTCTCTCTTCCGGTGGCTGCTGGCCTGGCTGGCCTTCCTTAGCTTTGTAGCTACCTCACTCCGATCACTGCTCTGTCCTCCCGTGGCCTTCTCCTCTCGGTGTGTCTGTCCATTTCTGTCTTCTAAGGACACCAGTCACTGGATAAGGGCCCACTGGAGTCCAGCATGGCCTCAGCTAAATCACTTTCACCTGCAAAGACCCTGTTTCCAAATAAGGTCACATGCACAGGAATCTGGGTCAGGGCCAGAGCATAGCTTTGTGAGGGACACAATGCAACCCAGTCAATGGGCCTTATTTTCTTCCTCTGACATCAAATAATTCCGTCCAAAGGGAAGCTCCCAGGGGCCAGCTGGTGAAGAGGGGAGCAAACGCTGGATTGTGAATCACGGAGTCTCGGGGTTCAAGCCGCATAGCTGCCACTAACCTGCTGTGTGATGCTTGCCCATCCGTGACCTCTCTCAGGGACCTCATTTTTAAAAAAAATTTTTTTTTACATGATTTCAGAGACAGGAAAGTAGAGGGAAAGAAAGAAACAACAATGTTCATTGATGGGTTGCTTGATCACACCCCTGACTGGGGATCGAGCCTGGAACTGGGCATGTGCCCTGACCGAGAATCGAACCGTGACCTCCTGGTTCATAGGTTGATGCTCAACCACTAAGCCATGCTGGTCAGGCAAGGTTTTAAAAATCCTCTATAATAAAAGCGTAATATGCAAATTGGCCATCCCTTTGGGATGCCTAAGTCACGCCCACCAGCCAATCAGAGCGACTGTATGCAAATTAACCCAGCCAACATGGAGGCTGGCACTGAGGGAGTTGAGTAAATAGGCAGTTTCCGTTGCAGCAGGAGTGAAACTGTTTGTGGGCCGCCCGGGCTTCTCTCCGCTCTGGGGAACAACATATTTGCAACATTGTCTCAATCATAGAAGACTCGGGAGCTGAAGCAAACAGCAGGCCAGGCCTGACTTCTAAGGGAAACATTGTTTCATTATAGAAGCCAGAGCTGAAGCAGAGAGGAGGTTTCGTTACTTGCCTAGGCCCAGGCTTAAAGGAACAGTGTATCAATTATAGAAGATAAATAAACCCTAGAAACCTGCTTCCAGCCAGCCTTGCTGGGACATTGGGTCAATGGGAGCTGTGGGCAGCCTGAAAGTCTGAAAACACCCTTCAGCCCGTCACCCAGGCTAGCCACACCCCAATGGGGTGAGGGACGCCACTGGGGGGCTTGGCCAGCCTGAAAACAGCCATCAGCCCCTCACCCAGTCTGGCCAGGTACCCCAATAGGAACCCAAAACCTGAAGGTACTGTGGGCAGCCTGAAAGCTCCCCTTAGCCCGTCACCCAGGCTGGCCACACCCCAATGGGGTGAGGGACGCCACTGGGGGGCTTGGCCAATCTGCAAACAGCCATCAGCCCCTCACCCAGGCTGACCAGGCACACCAGCAGGTGGATATCCCCAGAGGTCCCAGACTGCGAGAGGGCACAGGTCGGGCTGATGGACCTCCCGAGTGCACAAATTTTTGTGCACCAGGCCCCTAGTATATACATATGAGATTTTCCAGGACATACCCTGAAAGCATAATGCCCTGCTTTCTCCTTTGAAAAAATAAATCCATCTTTGATTTTAGAATTTTAGAATGACAGAAAAGTTGCTAAAATACTGCAAGAATCACCACCTACCCTTCACCCACTTTCCCCTAATGTTATCAGCCTGCACTTCCAAGGGCGCTGCTCAAAACTAAGAAACCAACGCTGGTTCGTTGCGATGGATTAAACTCCTTTTATTCCGATCTCACCCCCTTTTCTGTCCCGGGACCCACACTGCGGGAAGCACTTTCCCTTTGGGATAAATACCCTTTTCTCCCTCTCCCCTGGCAGCGAACGCCCCCTTTCACTCAGAAATGGCTGTTGGCTTCTTGCTTTATTCCGCCCGATTCATTTTGCAGGTTCTGGTTTGGGGGGGGAAGCTTTACCTGGGAGTTTAATCTTGTAAAGGGCCCTTCTCCACTCATTCTTCCTCTTTCTGTTGGAAAGTCTAGTTCACATCATCAGAATGGCCACTGGCACTTCCTGGAAAACTTGGCAAAGCCTTTTACTGTATTTCTAAAAAAGAGTGCCTGTTGTGTGTGTTTTCCAGCCCCCCACCCCCAAACTTTGTTTGTTCTTTTATGACTGAGGATATTTATCTCCTGCCTGCTTTAGAAGTTTATGAGCCTCCTTGCCTTTGAAATCCAGGCCAAGGTCAGTAGCCTTTCGGCTGTGATGTCACAGTGTGTTGCCTTGGTTACGACTGTGACATCATCAGACAAAGCTGGGGGCCTGGTGAGGTGGAGCAGTGGGGGGGAGATGAGGAGGGAAGAGCCTTTGAAATGAACACTTTCATCTGTGGTCCTTGGGGAAACCACTGCTTCTCTGGGGGAAGTTTTGAGAAATTGCAAGAAACTAAAGGAGACAGTTAATAAGATTTACTACCCCTGACCCCCCCCAAAAAAATGCCACAGACCCCAAAACGTCAGGCCACAGTCAAAGGCCACAGATTGCTGAAGGTAAAAAGCTAAAGGGACAAATGCATTCCTAGAAACCAAAAACGGATATTTGTAAAAGGACCCTCAGGAAGCCACAAGAAACACACACATACACACACACACACACACGCTCACTCACACACACGTTCGTGCACACGCGCGCACACGCGTAAGAATTCACCCAATCAACCAAACTGCCTCTGGATGGAATGCATTTCACGAGGTGTCCCTTGGCCTTTAATCTAATCTAATCTAATCGGTCTCTCCCTCGGCATAAAAGCAAAAGTAAAGAGAGGAATGACAAGGCAGGAACGCCTGGTTTAAAAGGCCGTTTTAATAAAAGGAGAAAAGAGAGAGAACAAAAGCAGGGCGAACACTCAGCAGACAGTTCTCATGCCATTACCACAGCATCTTGAAACATGTTCGTCTCTTTTTTGTCCTTAGGGTCAGGGGAAGGGAAGGGGAAAATATGTGTTTTTATTGTGAACATGTGTCAAAGGGACTCCGCCACATAAACTCTGTGCCCACAATACGTATATTTGTGTAGTAATTAATGTGAGATCAGAGACGCGAGTTTTGCCAAAAGGCCATTGTGAGCCTGCGGTGCATTATGCGGCTCGAGCATCCCGCCTCCCGAACGGAGGGGACGTGGTGCTCGCTGTAATTAAGCCCCTGTCATCTAGCGGCAGGGACTCCCAGGCAGGGCTATACCTCAAACACAGCCTCCAAATGTTTCTTCCTGGCAGATCTTTTAAGGAAACTTCAGGCGGCGGGAATGTCAAGATGTCTGTAATTAGATCTCAAAGAAAAGGGGGGGGGGCGGCTGGGGGCCCGTTTTGATTTTGTCTCCGGGAGACCCCACGCCACTCTCTGCACAATGGCCAAGGGTCTGACCCATCCCGTGGCCTTTGTCCTCACACAACCTGGCACCCACTCTGCTCGGGGCTCCGGGAACACTTGGGCGGTGCCAACAGCCCCTCGGGAAGTTTACTGGGCGGCGTGGAAGGCAGGGATGGCCACTCCAGACGGTCTGGGGCCAGGCCAGTGCGTGGACAGCAGGGGGACTCACCGTCGGAGTTCTGCCCTATTTGGGGCCTGGAGGTCTTGGGGAGAAAGCAGGATGGAGCGCGGTGTGTGGGCCTCGGGGCTGAGTTTGCAAAGACAGTAGTATCGCAAGGAAAGCCAAAGCGAGAAGAGGGAGCTGGGGGCGGGGGGTGGGGGGTCCCTCCGAGCCACAGAGGGGCCCCGGGGAGGTGCAGCGTTCTGGGGCACAGGTCCCCCCCCATCCTGGGCTGATGCCTGCCTCGCTTTACGTGTGAGCCTGGGCCTGCCCGTGTATGGACGTGCGTCTGCCTGCCTGGGGTCTTAGGTGCATCTCATGTGCAATGCCTCTCCATGCATGTGACGTGGTGGTCTCTGAGCTTGCTGCTGTGTGATTCAGAGGCTCCTGTGCATTGCCCCCCGCGTGGGGCCATTTATAGCTGCACGTGCTCACAGGGACCTCGAAATAGACCAGATTTACTATACGCGATGCTCCGTTCCAACCAGCAGCTCTCCGCAGACCTCTCCGCTCCCTTTCACCCAAATACAGTCCTAGGGTGTTCACCATGCAAAACACCTCATAAACCTTAGGCCCGCTAGAACCTAGAGACTTTTCCAGAAAGAAAGAGGAAAGGAGGGGGACGGAGGCGGCGAAGACGGCTCTTTGGATGGAGTCCTGCTCTGAGGCAAAGGCCCTCTCCAGGACTCCAACTTAGGGGCGATGGGTGGGATGGATCCAGTGTTAGGGGCTGTCACCTCTGCTCCGCCCCCCCCCCATGCAAACAGTCAAGCACAGATGGGCCCCGTTATCAATGCTGCCAGCGGGGGCGGCTGCCACAGGGACCAGCAGCTTCCTCCAAAGCTAATGCCTGAGGGGACCTCTGGGAGGAAGACCGGGGGTCTCCTGACACATCTTGTAGGTACTTCCTTCCAGAACCTTCCCTGGGTTTCCCTGAAATGCCTATACAATGCCTATAGCTTTGGCTCTGGGCATTGGGGGACTGTGTTTCTACTGAGAAAGACCTGAATCGCAGGAGGATAAGAAGCCGGGGCCTCTGGCCTGGGGTGAGGCTGGTGGGGTGATGAGAACTCAGGAAGGAGGGGCCCGCTGAGCCCGTTTACGCAGGTGAGCGGCGAGCTGAGATGGCCGCACATACAGCTTCTTTTTCCCTCCGATTAAAAGGGCCGCTGGTTTTCAGAAGTTCAACCTGGACTGTTGGTCCATGTCACCTGGAAGTTGGGGTGCCCGCCTCTCTAAGGCTGCCCAGGGAACACACAGGCAGGAATTCAATTCCGGCAGGCCCGGTGACATCTCTATCTGGAGGTTGTGTGTGTGTGTGTGTGTGTGTGTGTCT
>PVJC01043153.1:0-14640 GCA_004026665.1 Murina feae
GGGGCGGCGGGCACCAGGTGGCTGCCTGCGCCCCCCACCAGGGAGGTCGTGGGGCGGCCAGCACCACCGCAGCCTCGGTAGCCTTCCGGGGCACGGGGGCGAGGCGGCTGGATCCCCGCGGCCCCGCTGCCGCAGCCTCGACTTCCTAGGTGGGAGCCTTCCGGGGCGTGGGGAACAGATGGCCGGAACCCCGCGGCCCCGCCCGAGAGGCCATGGGGTGGCCAGCGCCACCCCACCTGGGGACCAGGCAGCTGGACCCCTGCGGCCCCCACCCAGAAGGCCATGGGGCGACCAGCACCTCCCCACCCGCGGCTTCCCAGGCGGGAGCCTTCCGGGGCGCGGGGAACAGGTGGGCGGACCCTCGCGGCCCCCGCCCAGGAGGCCATGGGGTGGACAGTGCCACCTAACTATCAGCTTCCCAGGCGGTGGCCCGTAAGATCAGTGGGAGCTGTGGCCGGCCTGAAAACTGCCCTTAGCCCCTCACCCAGGCTTGCCACACCCCCTGGGGTGAGGGTCTCCACTAGGGAGCTTGGCCAGCTTGCAAACAGACATTAGCCCCTCACCCAGGCTGGCCAGGCACACCAGCAGGTGGACATCCCCAGAAGGATCCCAGACTGGGAGAGGGCACAGGCCGGGCTTAGGGACACCCCCCCTTCCCAGTGCACAAATTTTTGTGCACCGGGCCCCTAGTATATATATACTTACAATGGAAAGTTATAAAGCAACTAGAGGCCAAGTGCACAGATTTGTGCACTGGTGGTGGTGGTGCTGGTGGGGTCTGGCCTGCAGGCATCAGCCCGCTGCACAGCTTACCCAGGTCAGCTGAGAAGCGCTCCCACTGTGGGCACCAGGGTCAGCTCCTGCATTTAGTGTCTGCCCTGTGATGGTCAGTGCACATCAGAGTGACTGGTCGACAGTGTTCTGTCGTTCTGGGCTTTTATATGTAGAGATGAAAACATACCAACTACAGCTGTTCATGTCAACATGGATGAATCACAGAAACCTAAAGCTTAAGGGAAAAAGATTGTCTAAGACTACATAGAGGATGCTACTCTTTGAAAAGCTCTGTTAACTTGTCCTTATCACTCCTGTCACTGTTTTTGTTTAGGCCCTCACCATTTTTCATGGGAACTAACCCAATAGACTCTTCATCTCATTTCTAATCTCATTCCCATCACCATTCCTCTACTATAGCTGGGGTGGGGAATGTCCGGCCCAAAGCCATATAAGGCCCACAAAATCATTTGGTCTGGCCTTGCCAAAGCATTAGGGGTGAGTTAATTAAATGTTTGACCAAATATAGCAGGCTAACTTTTAAGTTGATAATTCTGTATGGCCTGAAAATGATGTTATAAATACCCAAATGGCTCTTGGCAAAAGAAAGGTTCCCCACTTCTATCCTATAGTGTGGGCTTTAAAGCTGTAGTGCTTAGAAAATAGGTAGATAAGCCACATGCAGCTACTGAGCACTTTAAAAATAGCTAGTCTGAACTGAGATGGCTATAAATGTAAACTATACAATGAATTATAAAAATTTAGCAGAAGAAATGCAAAATGTCTCATCAATAATTATGTTGATTACTGTTTGAAGCAATATTTGGATACATTGGGTTAAGTAAAATATATTATTAAAATAAATCTCACCTGTTTCTTTTCATTTTTTAGTGTGGCTAGTAGAACACTTAAAATTACTATGTTGCTTGCATTTATATTTTACATTGTTTCTTTCTTTCTTTTTCTTTTTAGGGGGGGGTGTTTCTATTGGATAGAGCTACTTTAGTCACACTGATCGGAAGTAAAAATCTGGTCATGTCACTCCCCTGGTTTAAAGAGATTTCCTCAAAGACTTTCCAGACCTAAATTTAAGAAAAGAAAAAAAAAACAACCAAACTTCTTAATTTGGAATGAGAAGCATGGCTGAGGTATTCTCAACTTCATCTTTCTACATTTATGTGCCCTATGCTCCCTGCCAGTTATTGTAAGACTGTCACATTATACTACTTACTATTACTGAAATGTCCCATGTATTAATGTCTTGAATGTACATGTTTCGTCTGCCAGGAATTGCCCCCCCCCCCCCAAAAGAGTTCATTCTTTAAGTAAGACCTTACCCAATTCTTAGTGGTAAAACTATTCTGACTCCTAGGCAGCCATAGTCCGGGTCATTAACTCTACCATAAACATTTTTTTTGTGTATCTTGCCTTGTAAAATAAAAACCAAGCCCAACACAAAAAGAAAAACTAGTTTCCCACATAATACAAAAATCAGCGAACAAATGGCATACTGTACTATAGCATACTGCTTTTTTTATCTTCCAGTGTTTAAAATTTTTTTAATGTAAACATTATCGCAGGAGTCCTCTGCCTCACTTTGCCCACCTCCTCCTACTCCTCCCCTTCCTTGGCTTTTTCCAAATTATTGTCCATGTCCATGGGGTATGCATATATGTTCTTTAGCTATTTCCTTCACCTTCTTATTGCTTTTGTCAAACTATGCCCCGCCACCCCTCAGCAGACCGTCTTGTCTTTGCTCTTGATCTTCCACAGGATTTTTAATCCTCCTAGCAGAAGGCCTTGAACACAGAAAATGCACACTAAATAACTATTAAATTAAAGGAGAAAAATCTAATCCAATAATCTACAAACCAAACCATATTTTGAGTCTTACACAACCACCATTTTGAAGCTGCTTTTTTGTTAGGATAAATAAATATCATGTTTGCAATTCTGGTTTTTATATTATGGAAAAAGGGGACAAGGTATACACTTTACTAAATAGAGTAAACGACAATCTGAAGGTAAATTATCCAACCATTTCACCTCTCTCATATACTGGTAGACCATGGGTGAAACCTGGCCTGCAGATATATTTATTTGCATGGTCTTCCCAGCATTTATTAAAAATGTGAATTTATTGTCAATATTTTACTATCAGTGTACTGTACATAAAATTTAGATTTCTTGCTTTTCCGGAGTGAGTGTGGGGAAGCTGAAGATATGGCAACATCAGACCCATAGTTTCATAAAGCAACAGTCACATGGAATTGAGTGCCAGATGATAGTTAAATAAGATCCAGCATGTGTTTTCCAGATTGTTGCCACTCTTTAGTGTCTCACTAACTGTCAGAATGTGTGTTAGGGTTTACAAGTAATCAATGAACTTATACTACTGTTTTCCTTCTGAACAGCTTGTTTCATTAATTTACTTTATAAGGGTGGTTCCCATGAGCACTTCAGTGTGTATGCCTATAAAATGAGCAGCGATATGCTCATTTATTAGGTGTATCCGTTAATAATGCGAATTTTATAATCAAAGAAACACAATAATTTTAAGAGAAACATCAAAAGTGCTTTATTCAAAGTAATGTCCCATCACTAGCTACACATTGCTCCCATTTTCCAGGTAATTTGTGGATACTGTCCCAATAGAATTTTTCTTGTTTTGAGGCAAACTATTCAGAGACCCAATTTTCCACTTTCTTGTAGGTTTTTGAAGTGCTGCTCAGAAAGTGCGTGTCCCATCAATCAGAACCAGTGGTAATCTGAAGGAGCAAGGTCTGATGAATACATTGGGTAGTTTAATACTTCCTAGGCAAGATTTTTAAACGTGTCTTTAACTGGTTTTGAAGTGTGTGATGGTGCGTCATCATGAAGCAAAATTACTTTGCCGTGTCTTCTGGCACATTCTGGCTGTTTCATGATCAAAGTGTGGTTCAAATTGATTATTTGTTGTGATTATTTATAGCAATCAGTATTAACGGTTTCAGCTAGTTTTAGAAGCTCATAATACACCATGCCTTCCTGATCCCACCAAACACAGAGCACTGAAGTGATCTGGCCTTGCAATCAATGCTGATGGTTGACCTGGATCAAACCATGATTGTGTGAGTTTGGGATTCTCAAAATAAATCCAGTCTTCATTGCCAGTCACAATTCGATGCAAAAAAGACTTTCTTTCGTGGCACTGAAGCAACATTTTACTGATAAACTTTTCGGTTTTCCATTTGTCTTTTGTTCAGTTGATGTGGCACCCATTTTCCTTACTTTAAAATCTTACCTATTGCTTGTAAATGATCGTAAATTGTTTGCTGAGCAACGTTTAATCTTTTTGTAAGTTGTTTTTGAGTTTGACACACATCTTCATCCAATAATGCTTGTAATTGTTGGTCTTCAAACTTTTTTGGTTGACCTGGACGTTCTTTCTCTTTCACATCAAAATCATTACTTTTAAAGTGTTTAAACCATCATTCACAAGTATCTTGAGATGGAGCATGTTCACCATAAGCTTCCTGATGTATTCAGCAGCACTTTTCTTCAAAATAAAGTAACGAATTGAAACTTCCCACAAATGCTGTTTTGGTATGAAATTGGACATTTTTAAGTGTAAAAAATATCTATGATGTTAACACCTTCAGAAACTTTGACATATAAAGTTTGGAAGCTTTTTGGTCAATACAACAAAACAGCATACCTATCAAATTGCATATATATCACCATATGTGTAACTCCATCTATTGAAAAAAATCCGCATTAACCAGTTCATCTAGTATATTTCTTTGCCACTTGTGAAATTCATTTTCCATCCCTCTCTATCCCATAAATAACTGAAACTGCATGAAATTCTATCTGTACAATCTAATATAATAAAAGAGTAATATGCAAATAGACCATTACCCAAGACACCTAAGCCACGCCCACCAGCCAATCAGAGTGGCTATATGCAAATTAACCTAGCCAAGATGGAGGCCAGCAGCTATGGAGCTAGAGCAAACCAAAGGCTTCTGTTGCAACTGCCTGCCTAGCCTGGCTGAGTCTCTGCTCACGGCCATGCCCACCAGCCAATCAGAGCAGCTGTATGCAAATTAACCCAGCCAAGATGGAGGCTGGCAGGGCGGCTCTGCACTGGGAGCCTCGGAGGTGGGCATAGCTGTGCCAGGTGTGTCAGCTCAGTGGGGGTGGGGGGTCTGGCCTGAGGCCTCCTCGGGGCATCCAGGAGCGCCCATCCCAGGTCTACTGCCTGGCTCTGCCCCGGGGGCCTCCTCGGGGGCGTGTGGGAGCACCCGTCCAGGGTCTGCTACCTTCATCCGCCCCCCAGAGGCCTCCACAGGGTGTTCGGGAGCGTCTGCTGCACAGTTCGGAGAATCCGAAGCCAGTCCGCTGCCCGGCTCCACCCTGGGTGTGTTTGCTCAGCAGCAGGGCCCCACTGAGGGATCCTGCACCAGCGTCTGCCCCTGGCTCGCCACCCAGCTCTGCGCCAGGTGTGTCCCTTCAGCAGTGGGGGCCCACCAGGCATGTGCAATCGTGGGCCCTCCAGTGGGAAATGTCCAGGCCTGCACTCACTAGCCCTCCCACTCCCCAGTGCACGAATCCTGAAGGGACTGTGGGCAGCCTGAAAATGGCCCTCAGCCCCTCACCCAGGCTGGCCAGGCATGCCAGCAGGTGGACATCCCCCCCGAGGTGTCCCAGACTGCAAGAGGGCACAGGCCAGGCTGAGGGACCCCCACCCCCCGAGTGCACAAATTTTTGTGCACCAGGCCCCTAGTTATTTTATAAAACCCTGACATTTGAGTCTTCTAAATATTCTGTGATGAAATAGCATGCACAAATAAAAACTCACTGCATACCAAAACACAGTAGTTATCTCCAAGGAAAGTATTTAAACAACTGAATTGTATGCTGAACTGAAACACCATTTTTACTTAAAAGGATAAGTAATAGACAAAAGGTAGTTATTCAGACGTGGAAATTTGGCAGATAGTTTTCTCAAAAACAAATGAAGTGAGCTTTTCAACTCAAGGAAAACTGGCAGGATTTGTTGCCATTGATGTTATTCAAGCTTCCAAGAGATTTACTACTGTTATTTTAAAATAAATAAATGTTTTTTTAATGTATCAGCTTAAATTTCTAAAATGGTAAATATTGATAGACACAACCCATGTAAACAAAAGCTTCTTTAAGTCTACAATATTTAAGAGCATAAAGGAGTTCTGAGGTCAGTGTTTGAGAACCACTGTCTGAGAGCATTGCTCTGTTATTGTAATTTTCTCTTTTATAATTTATCAGAGATTGCTATTTGTATATGTGGGGGTGAGTGTGCATGTGCTTGTGTGTTCTGAAAGCACTGACAATACTTAGATTTTTGTCTATGAAAATGACGTCCGACCTACCTCATTGAGAGTGGTTCATGGTAAATTACTAAGAGGATTCCAGGTAGGAAAAACAGAGGGCAGGGGGAAAACAAAGAGCAAAGGAAGGGGATAGGGGAGTGAGTCAATAAGTCTATTAATAAATTTTAAGTGTAGAGTGTCCTGATGGGCACAAAATGATATTTGAAATCCTTTTGCATCTCTGTAATGGGGGGTGGAGGGAATAAACACAAATGGCAGGGTTAAGAGAAAGATGTTGCCTAAAAAGCAGTCTGTGTAACAGACTGATGGCCTAAAAATGTAAAAGTTAAGCAAATGAATAAGACAAACATCAGTCTATATATACCCCTCTCCCCATAATGCAATATAGTTTATATTTTCTGGGGTGCTCCACTGAGCATATTGTAAACACAAAATTAGGATGAAACATGGTCCTTATTAGCAAAAGTCTTATAGTCTACTTGGGATGACTAAACTTTAAATATTTTACATAAACTATTATGTATTTCTGAAAGTTTGTGATTTAAAGAAATTGATATATGTAAACGCTCCAAGGGGTTATAGGTTTTCTTATGGTTTTTCACTCAAATTTTCCTAGATAACTTATCCCAAAGTAATGTTTTTAAAGGCATAAGTATAAAATCAGAAAAAACCTCAAACTTAATAGATGAATCAAGAAGATCCTACTTGTTTTAACTCTTAGGATCTTATTATAAACATACATATAACAAACAAGAAAATAATTGCTTCAGATAACTTACCTTTTGTTTTTTACGCTTGAAATTTCTGGTAATGTTTTCAATAATTTATTAAAACACCAGTTATATTACTGTATCAAAATGACTAAGAACAGACTGTTAGAGGAGTCCTGGATGTAATAATAATCATGGGATATTGGGTAAATTACTTAATTTCTCTCAACTTCAGTAACATAGGATAACAATCCTCATAGATTGTCGGAGGATAAAATGAGAAAATACAGATTGAATCCTAGCACATAAATTGTATTTAATAAATATCTCGTTAATAATGAGAATAAAGTTGACCAGCACTGACAAAAATATTCAGAGATGGTTATTAATAATTTCAGAATTATTATGGTTAATAATTTTAGAATTACTATTCTAAAATTCAAGTTAATTAGTCTGTAATTCTTTATGTATTCCACAAACAGTATCTCTTCTATAACTGTGTGTGTGGAATTAGAAATGCACATTACTTGGATTCCTTAAGGGCTAACCATTTGTCTCCTGTCTACCCTACACAAGATAGCAGCAAGAAAGTCCAAAACATAGTGTTAAATATTAAAAAGCGATATCATTTTAATGAAAAACTTTTATCTAAATAGTACAGATATCTGACTATAAAGAACCAAATTAAATTTACCAGAGAAATATAAAATACTTATTAAAAAGCTGCTTTGATAACATTAATCCTTGGCCTTTACTTCTGTGTTTAACTCCTACACTTGAGGTATCTATTCTTATCTAAATTTTATACTTTCACCTTGATAGACTGGCTCAAGGCAGGAAAACATGCTGGAAGACAAATGAAAAGCATATAATTTCTAAAGTTTAAAATGCCTAATAGAAAATAGTGATCTTGAAGGACCAGGAGATATGTATGTCAGACCATTAGTGCTCAATTGTATTCACCATGTCTAGTTTTTTAGAAACACAGCATCTCAGTCCTAGAAAAAACAACTAAAAACTGTTCAAGTACATTATCATCATTCACATATTTACATATTAACTCAGTCATTCCAAAAGCCCTGTAAAGTATTGATTTTCCCATATAAAATGTGACAAAAATTCATCAACTTTTGCTGAATTACACAGAGAGAACTAAGAGGCAATGCCACTGCCAGGCACTATAACTAGGGGCTAAGAGTACATAAAAATATAAAAGTAAAAAATATATAAATTTTATATTTATATATATGCATATATGTGTGTGTGTGTGTGTGTGTGTGTGTGTGTGTGTGTGTATATATATATATATATATATTATGGTGGCTGCAGTTTAGAAGCAAAATGAAAACGCTTTTGCTTCAGCAACTGTATTTTTATTCTTATTTACTGGGCATCTTGCCTTCATGTCTATGAGGCATTCAGATTTGTACTCCTCTGAAAGGTACATATTATCAGGTTATATCTAGTCTGACATCATCCAAACCTTGCCAGTGATAAGCTGATTTGGGGAATTATTCTTTTAGTTATATGGGTGGTAAGCAGTCTTTATTTAGATTTTAGATTTGTAAACTTATTTATTGACTATTTTTGGAGGTAACCCCTAACACACTTCAATCAATGCCTTGTGAAACTAACAATTCATTCAAAACACATTTGAAAATCCCTACAATGAACCTTTCTCCTATAAACCTTGTTTTATCATTCATTCCCTGATGCCAAGATGTTTTTTCTCTCCATCTTCCACACCATTTCTTCTCTCCTTTGATGGCAGGAAGCTGTTGAATCTCCAGCCCATATTTAAATTTAAAACATAGATCCATATATCTATCTGCCTATATGATACCTCCACTTACTTGATGTAAAAAGAGACCACAAACTGAATACATCCAACCCCTTATCTTACATCAAAAACCTGCTTCTTTTTCTTAGTGATTTAACTTGGATAATGGTGCCACTATCAGCCCAAGTCAGAAATACAGCAGTCATTTTAAGAGTCCTAGTCCTTCCTCTTTTTCACGTCCAGATGTATTCTAATTGCTAAATTTCTCCTCTCTATTCCCACTGCAATTATTGTTAGGCCTTCATTTTCTCAAGCAATAGCCTGCCTCTCATCTATGTCCTTTTCACTCCCCTACACTACTAACAAAATTAAGTTTTCTAAAAGGAAAATCAAATCAAATCATTCACTTGTTTAAAACCCTTGAATGAGTGAGTCCCTACCTTATAGTAGGAATCCTGGGTTTAAAGAAGCTATCCAATAAAATACCCCAAATTCTGTATACTACCCATACCCATTTTCCTAAGGAAAGGGCTCAGAGGATTAAGAACCATTGGCAGATAGAATAAACTCCACAAACTATCCTGGCAAGCCCTTTGAAACCTTTCAGAATCATCTCAAACCAAATCCTACCTCTCAGTCTATGTTCCAACCAACCCCAAATATAGGTTGTTTCCCCAAAAGTGTATACACATATTTTATAAAGGCAGTGTTTACTAAAATACATTTTCTCTTCAAAATTAAGCTATCAGCTGTTAAAGTGTATATACATTTTGGGTGGACACTCTGCTTTAAGTTATCAAATAGACCATGCTGCTTCAACTTTTCACACCACTGAACATAAGGTTCCCTTTGCCAGGAAAGTCACTCCCCTGTCACTCATCCTTCAAGTGTTATTTCATCTATGAAATTCTCCGTTTCCTCTAAGCAATTGATTTGTCCTTCCTTTCACTTACTGCATCTTGCCTATACCTATACTTTTATTATAGTATATGTTTATATGGGTTTTTTAAAAATTCTCACTGGAAGGTATGTTTTTATTAATTTTCATGTCTTTCTCAATAGTTCATGAGGAAAAGACCATATTTTATTCATGTTTGTGCACTAGTGCTTAGCACAGGACCTATCCTATATAATAAAAGGTTAATATGCAAATTGACCAAAAGCAGAACCACTGGTCCCTATAACATGTACTGACCACCAGGGGGCAGACACTCAATGCAGGAGCTACACCCTGGTGGTCAGTGCGCTCTCACATGGGGAGCACCATTCAGCCAGAAGCCGGGCACATGCTGGCAAGCGCAGCAGCAGTGGTGGGACCCTCTCCTGCCTCCAAGGCAGCACTAAGGATGTCCAACTGCAGGCTTAGGCCCGCTCCTGGACTGCGAGAGGGCGCAGGCTGGGCTGGGGGACCCCCATTCCCCGCCAGTGCACCAATTCCCTGCACTGGGCCTCTAGTATATAATATAAACTCAACTATTTGTTGAATAAACATTCACTACACCATTAACAAGGAATAATCTGTCCATAAAAAGTTCCCCTATGTAGTAATAAGTTGTTCAAACTAACAATAGTATTTCCTTAAAAAGCTTTAAAAGGATAGTAAAAGTATACTGGCTACAAACATTTATCAATTTACTTCTGTTCTGATAAGTACATCTTTTTTAAAAAAGATAGTCCAATAATATAACCACAAAATACAAACAACTACCTCTTTGTGTAAGTAAAAATTTTAAGTTAATTGTAATCCTTAATAAGATTAAAGCTACTAGGTATAAGACTTTTTCCAAAACCTTTATTAGCTTAGTTAAATGTGAGTTTTCACCTGCAAGTTAAATTTTTGTATATTCAATTAGTAATTTTCTTTATATTTAAATCCGGACCTAGGTTTACAGGACCCTAAATATATATACTTATGTGTCTTTGAAATAGGTATTTGTGTGAAATCAGCACCACAGAAAACACCCCATGAAACTGGGGGAAAGGGAGGGAACAGGGTGTAAGTAGGAAATCAAATTGAGTGCCCATCAGAGAATCTGAGAATCTGGGTAGGTTACTTAAAACAGGAAATCGAAAGTCCTTACGCTCCACTACGGTAGCACTAACACACAGGGTCAGAGAGGGTGATGTAAAGTCTGCTCGCTATAAAAAAAACTTGCCTGCACACGCTGGGCAGATGCCAGCTGCCTATTAATGCTCGCCGGGATATGGGCACTAAGGTATGCACTAGGCCATGCTGTGGGAAGACACCAGGTGCCTGGTGTGTGCACTGACTCCTCCGAGTGACTTGGTCACTATCAAGGTCCGAGGAAGCAGTCTCCTTTGATATTAATGATTGAGGGAGTATTCCGGGCAAAGGGCTGAAAGCCGATTTACAGACTGTTGCTTGGGAATACTTACGTGACACAGATTCCTAGCATGTGTTTAGGTTCTCAACCTGTGGGTCGCGACCCCTTTCACAGGGGTCGCCTCAATACATCCTACGTTTCAGATATTTACATTACGATTCATAACAGGAGCAACATCACAGTGAGGAAGTAGCAACGATAATAATTTTATGGTTGGGGGTCACCACAACATGAGGAACTGTGTTAAAGGGTCGCGGCGGTAGGAAGGTTGAGAACTGCTGGGCCGACGAGATGCGTGTTGGTTAAAAGACCTTTCCACCCCCGCCCCCCACGTCTCCCGCTACCATCCCCGCCAGCTTCCGGGACCCGGTTTATTTTTATCCATTTTTAACTTGGAGCCAACCTGAGAGACAAATTAATAAGTGAGTGCCGGTCAAATTAGTTCGACTAGGCACGACTAGCTTTCGAGGGAGCGGCCTCGGGTCAGCACCCGGCCCGGGAGCACGGGCCGGCCCTACCCCGGGAGGCGGAGGCAGCGCCGCCGGCCGCCTCCCGCCCGCGGTTTCGGTGAGACCTCAACAGGAAGTTTCCTCTTCCCTCGCGGAAACAGGGAGACACTCCCACGGGGGCACCCGGAGGTGAGCGTCAGTGTGCGGGGGCGGCTCCGCCCCGGACCCAGGCCGCCGACGGGCTACAGGTTCAGCGCCGACCGCGGCGTCCCCGCGCCGCGCGGGCCCAGGCCGCGGCCTCTCGTGCCCTCCCCGCCCATGCCGCCCTGCCCCGGGAGGTGGCCGCGACTCCGGGTCCAGCGCGAGGCGGGCCGCGCCCCCCACTCACGGGGCTCCCTGCCTCCTCGGCGGGGGCGTCGGCCGGGCCAGAGACGGTGCCGGTGCGGGCGCGGCGACGCGACTCCCGGCCTGGCCGGCGCGGGCTGCACTCACCCACTCGAGGACCTTGATGAAGCCGAGCGGCTCCTTGAGCGGGTTGAGGTTGAGCTGGAAGGAGGACATCCTCTGAGGGAAGGAGGGAGAGACAATCAGGACGGCTGGGCGGAGGAGGAGGAGGACCGACGAGACCGAGCAGTCCGGCGGCGAGGAAGGGCAGGGGGGGCGGACTCCGGGAGGCGGGCCCGAGAGGCCCAGGGGCGGAGCGGGGCGGGGCGGGGCGGCGGCGGTTGAGCCGCTTCCCTAGGCGCTGGGGCGGAGACTGAGAGGAGCGGTGGCGGTAGGTGAGGGGTGGACGGGGGCTGGGAAGGGGAGGAGCCTCCCTGGGCCGCACCTGGCCGAGCCGGCTGATCCGCTGGCCAACCAAATACATGTTGGACGCCATGCTGTGTGCGACGCGCCCCCTTCCCCCGAAGTCCGGGCCCCAAGCCGCCGCGCTCCGTCTCCTCCGGCGCATGCGCGCGCCCGCGCCCGCGCCCGCGCCTGCGCAGCGAGGACCGCTACCCTGCGCGAAGTGCGCGGTCTGGGTTCGTTGGGCTCCCACCTTGCGGAGCAACGACCGTCTTCCGCCCGCTTCCCCTCAGAGTTCCCAACTTTTTGATGGATTTATAAAATATTGATAGAGACGAAGCCGCGTTTCAAGGCTGGTGTTAGAGGCCTTTTACGAAAATGGTGGAGAGTTCTTGCAGAACTGCGGATTTGGGGCGACCATGATGTAGGTATCTCAGAAATATGTTCACCAAACATTCTTACCGAAATTCAGTGTATTGTCCGAGTTCGTATTGGAATCAGGGTTGAAAAATGTAGGAGAAAGGTAATACCCAATAGGAAAAGGCTTGGACGGACAGGCTCCTCCCGACCCCACCTACTCACCTCTCCTGTCCTGTCGTCATGTCCTCTACTTGGGGCGCTCTCCATGACCTTCTATAGAAGGCTCATCCTGTTCCGCTTTCAGGATTCAGCTTCAGTGACACGTGCCTCCCGGCACCCAGCTGTCACCCAGCTGTCGGAGGCCCGAGGTAGTGATCTCCTTGTTGGCGTCCCCAACACCTTGGACTTCTTTGAGGGCTGGAATGGTGGCCTAATGGCGTGTATGGATTGTAAGGTAGTCAACACCATACAGCTGAGGAAGAAAGGAATTTAGCACAATAGGGTCCCAATATCAACTTCCAAGTACTTGCCTATTTACAGAGATTTCCCAAGCACCTATGAAATAGCAGTTTCCTCCCCACTGAAGTTATTTTAGAAGGGTCCGGCAACTTAGTGAAGGTCTTTCCAAGACTAACCCCTTTCTTTTTTTCAGACCTGTTTACCTCCTTATTTGCTTCCCAGAGAATGCAGAGAACACATTTCGATTTCCTGATTAACAAAGGCAGTCTTACTCTTCTGTCCTGGCTTGCATTCCCTAGTCCCCAACACAGTGCCTTATGCTCAGGGGCCACCGAGTGGATGGTTGCAGATTCCTCTGAATAAATCAGTGATGCCCCTAGGCTAAGTCAGTAGAAAGTGACCATGCATGGCACCCAGTGCACCTGAGACCACTATAAGGGCTACTCCAGGTCTTACAACTTTCCTTTCTTTTCTATTTTGTTTCTGCACCTTTTTTTCCTGGCACCCAGTTACCAGAGTCCCAAAATAGTGATCTCCTTACACTGTAAGGCTTACAGGCTTCCTTGCTATTCTTTGTATTCTCTTTAGTCCACTTTTCTAAACTTTTATTCCCATTCTGTTAAGGCTTTTTGGGTTGGCACCTGGGGGTAGGTTGTGGACAATAGTTGGGCTTCATATTCACAAAGATTCAAAGTTGACTAATGTTATTTCCAGAAGAAATATACTAGTACATGGCAGATGAGAACGATGTTCTTTTTGCAACATTACTTATGAACTTTAAAAATCTGTGAATCTATAACTTTAAAAATCTAAAATATACTGTAATGTAGTAACCCAGTTTGGTTATTTCTCCTTTTTTCCCCCCCTCCATTTTTTGAAAGTCTAAGAAATTGGAGTTAGCCAGGCTCTTACTCAACTTTCTATTTCCTCTTTTGACTCTAGTTGCTTTCTCTCCTGCTTCTTGTTCATGCCAAATGGCAGAAGGCATGGTTGTTCTTTGAAATCATTTAGTGCTAGAGTAAACACCTTGAACTTTAGTAAGTTCTCTTCCTTGGCCGTGTCAATATTTTTTAAAAGATAGAGACCACTTACAGTGAGCAGAGAGTATCAGGTCACTTCTCAGAACTCAATCATAGGATACGGCTGGGCAAAACAAAGCATGAGGGGGCTACAGCTGTTACCTGAAGTTGCATGTAGCCCAGCACTGCTTCTGCCCGTGAGCTAAGCTCAGAGGAGCTCCTACTTTCTTTTTTTTTAATTTATCTTTATTGTTCAGATTATTACAGTTGTTCCTCTTTTTTCCCCCATAGCTCCCCTCCTCCCAATTCCCACCCCAACCTCTGACCTTGCCCCCCCCTGTTGTCCTCATCCATAGGTGTACAATTATTGTCCAGTCTCTTCACGCATCCCCAACACCCTTAACCCCCGAAAATTGTCAGTCCACTCCCTTTCTATGCCTCTGATTCTATTCTATTCTCAAAGGGTACCTTTCAGCATTTCATATAATACTGGTTGGGTGGTGATGAACTCTTTTAGCTTTTTCTTGTCTGTGAAGGTCTTTATCCGACCCTCAATTCTGAACGATAGCTTTGCTGGGTAAAGTAATTTTGGCTGTAGGTTCTT
>PVJC01043154.1:0-14584 GCA_004026665.1 Murina feae
GGGGGGGGGGAGGAAATATTCTGATACAACTGAGGCGTCCTGCCCTTCTTTTTGCGATCACCAAAATTTCTTCTCATGATGAACATTAGTGATCCTACATTTTCTAATGAGTCTGTTCTTTTCTGATTCCCTACATTTCATTATGACAGTGACAAGGTCTGGGGCTACTCGAGAGAGTCATTAGGTGAGGCTCAGCAAGCGAGGTACTCAGTTCAGCCTGCACATTTCACGCCAGAAGATGCTTGAGGAAGTGGAGAAGGTGGTTTGGTGTGCACATTCTGTGACACAACACGGCACCGTGAGTAACAGCATGGACTTCGCCATGGACTGCGTTTGAATCCCAGCTCTACTATTTACCTGCGGGATCTTAGGTAAGTTACTTAACACCTACCTCCATGACTGTTTCATCTAAAAATGAGAAACAGTATTTCCTCACAGGGCTGTTGTGAGGATCAATGAGTTAATATTGAGAAAGGCTTAGGAGAAGTCTTCTAGCACTACGATGGTCTTCGGCTAGATGCGCAGGCTCTGCCATCCCAAGTGGAGGGTTTTACAAATGACACCTTTCTGCAGGTTTTACAACTTACTTTGGCAAACCCATCAGGAAGGCATGAATTTCTTAAGTACCTATTCTGAAATGACAGACTGCATTTCAATAGTAATTTTATTAGTTACAGAAGAATCTTCACTAGTATTTACATAGTGCAAAAAAGCTGTTATTACCCCTAATATGTGATATAACAATTATCCTTCATACAGCGAAAGAACTAACAACCCTTTTGTTATGATTCATACTAATTTCGCTAGTTTTTAATTAGAACATTACAATTAAGACATTAAATTATAAATTCATGTGATATCTTTAGAAATTAAATTACAAAACAATACAAATACTTTTAAAGTGTGATGTGCCAACCAAGCTTAAAATTTATGATTAATTAGGATTCAGATTTCAGATCAGGCAAACAGGTTGGTTGATTCTGTGATGTGTATAAAGGCTGGAAGAGGGAGGGGTAAGAAGCCTATAAATAAATTATTCTCCAGAAAAAAATTTTAAGTTAAAAAAAGATACAAGTTTTTAAATGGATAAGTTAATGTTCTAACCTGTTGGCACAACACACAGAAAATACTTAAATGACAGGTTTTTTAAGCAAACAGCAGCTTTACAAACAGTAACACTTATTTATACATGTATTAAAGTAACGATGTGTTGAGATTTAAGTTTTATGTTAAAGAGAAGAAAAATGAATGTAGAGCTCACTATTCATTTGCACATTACAATTACCACCCTCCCCACCTCCCCAGTTTATTAAGAAATCAGACAAGTACATTATTTGGATATTAATTTCTCAATATTTAAACTATATAAATTCCTTTTGACTAATTCTTTTCCAAATACTGGAAGCATATAAAATACCATCTCTGCAAAAATGACCTCCAGTCAAAGCCTTTAAAAACTTTTCAATGTATAACAGGTTATTTTTCCCATGTTTAGTCAAAAGAAATATATTACATCATTTACAAATATATTTAAACCAAAACTTAAGCTAATATGAATATCTGTCTTTTGAGAAGTAATCTTCACAGTAAACAAACCTACTAAAGCAGAAATCTAGTTTTGGGAGTGCAATTCATATTGTAATTCAGATACTTATATATTGAAGTAGAAATCTAATGTTAATTGTTGCCCATAAAACCACCTCTATACACTAAGGAAAAAAAAATCACTTTTTTATTTCTTGTGATGATAAACCCTTACTCAAGGTCTCCAAAGAGGCATTCACCCCAGATCCATAAAAAACCCACTTCCTTAATTTTCACCTCCTCCTGTATATAATGTACATATCCCAGAATTTATCTAAAGGAAACAAATTATAAAGACATTACTATTTATTTAGCATACGTTTAACATAACATTTCCTTTAATAAATGTGGGCTGTCCACTAGAGGTGACCTGTGTCATATAAAAAGGCTGGGTCCCTGGGGTTTGCTGGCAGAAGATGCCGCACGTGCAGGAGCGTCTATCGGACAAGGAATCAAACATGTCTAACGTCTACAGCAAAATGAAAAGTTATGAGTGTTCCAAAGACTTCCTCAACCTCTCTTTTGATACAAATGTCAAACATCTAAAATGAGAACTCTCATTCAGAAGAGATATAAAATATAAGAAACCTTTGAAAAGCCCTTACCTTGATCAAGAGTTACTGAATCACTGACACCAAACGAAGGAAATTTACACCATTAAAAAGTATGAAAATCTTTTAAGTTCATTCTTAAGACTGTCAGTAGTTCAAAAACTCTATCATTTCTTTAAACCACCTAACACTTCCAAATGTATAGGGACAGTAAGATCTGCCACATACAAATCCATGATTTTATTTCAGAGGCTTCATTCCTTACATGTTGTGTTCCTTGAAGTACTGGATACTCTGTGCTTAAGGAGTCTATTCTGGAGAAGTTTAGACAGGACAAAAGAATAACATCTCCTTTTAGCACACTAATAAAGTTGACTGACTGACATTTTCTACATAGCAATGCTCTTCGACTTTCACAATTCATAAATACTAAATCACCAATCAAGAATCTGATCTCTCCAGTAATTAAATGCCAGCGTTATAAAACATCAAAACTAGCACAGTAGTCCCAATGAGTTCAGTAAAGAATCACCCAATTCTCTCCTCCTGCCTCGGTGAGGCAAAGCCCACCCGATAAAACCAGGGCAGGGAAAATACCCCTCCCTCCTTAGTTCTGTGCCTGCTTTTGAGAGCTTGTAAGTGTAAAGATTGGGTGTCTGAGTTCCTATTGGTCAGTCAGGGGTGGAGGGAAGACAGAAAATAGGTAATTTGTAATTCTCCCACCATTACATAAACTTGTCAAGGTCACCATTACCAGGTGGTGACTGACTAGCAAATAAAACATTTAGCTCAGTGTTTCTCCCAGCAGGTCTACACATTCCTAGAGAAGGGCAGGAATAAATAATGATCAAGTATTAATACCTGTGTATAGCCCATACGCTAAATCATCTGATAGTTTTAGCACAATTAGAACAACTTTCTTCAAAACTTCCTCTTCCAAGCCTTGATTATCAGGATATGCGTACTAAGTTATGCAAAGTTCCTTTCCCTGACCTTCTATCAGTAACTATGGTTAGTGTTACATGGCAAGTGCTGGAGGCTAGAGGCAAAATACATATATTTCAAAAAAGATGAAATGGTTTCTTACTCAGGACGAATTTGGATACCCCATCAAATCCCTATCTCAAAGTTAGAGTCCTGAATCAGAAGCCTGCAAAAGAGTACACCAGTATAAGACTCTGTTTCTGAATTGTTACCAATTAAGAGCTGCAGTCATACAATCAGTTATTTAATATCAAAATTTGCCTAACTTTATGTAAATATGAGTATGTACAAAGGCATTCCTGAGGTAAGCAGCAAATCTGAGACAGAACCTGGAAGGTCCTATCATGGGTGACTTTTCACAATTAAATATAACATCTATCATTTTCCTATATGAGGCCAACTCTAATCGTGGGGGCCCCTTTGCCAACCCACACACTGGAGGCTGTTAGCCCATCCCAACTTCGATCCATTATTATGATCAGTGACTTCTGAAATGAGCATTTGTGGACCAAAAAAAGTCGCATCAATTCTTAACACAAAACACTTTGGGAACTTATTTATGCTCAGCTTCTTTTTTTTTTTAAGTTTTCTAATTCTACTGCCAGGCCTTTTTTGAAGAGCCCCAAATATTTTGGCCAGACAGGTTAGAGTGAAAGAAGGGTAGTCTTGAAGCAAACACTGATAACTGCTCCTACCCTTAAAACCTTGATTTTTAACTTTCCAAATGACTCTCAATAAATATTTTAAATTTATTTTCTTCAAAACTTGGTCTTGTTCTTTTTTAAACCATTATTTTCTATAACAAAATAAGCTGAAACAATTCTGAATTTCCCACACAGTTCTTAGAAAGACACTTAGATGCTAATTAAAAGCTAAGCTATAGATCATAACAAAACAAGTAAAAGACAGCTACAAAAATATTTGTCAGGAATTAAATACATATATTAAATATTGGACAGTGCAAAATGTTGAGATGAAGCGTAAAAGATAATGGCTGTAACCCTCACATGGTTGGAAGAGAAGCAGACACTTCCTGAGTTAGAGGTCTGGGGGTGTATAATTAGAGTCGGAGTGCTCCTTGTTCAGAGAGCTGCAGTAGCTGGGCTTCTGCTGCTCCGGGCTTGTCTGGTGGTCAGTAGTCCAGGCCTCACTGTCCATCCCTGGCTCCAGCACCTCAGGCACCTCTGCTTCCTCTTCCCCACTTTGCTCTGCATTGTCTTCCTCAGAACCATTAAGGGTTTTCCCAAGCTGAAGAGTTTCCATTGTTCTCTGCGTCTCAGAGACCCAAGACTCAATTCTACTATTGAGCTGTACTTCTACAGATATGGGTTCATGGGTATAATCCTCCTCCTCCTCCTCTTCCTCATCCTCCTCTTCTTCAAGCATGCCAGGTACAAGAGTGCTGGTGGTGCTGGTGATGGAGGAATTCAAAATATCCCGGCAACTGCCATCCAGAGAGCCGGTCTCGGTACTCTGCTGCGAGGCCCATTCCAGGTCATCTGGCTTCACTTCCTCTTTCTCACTCACTGCTGATTTCCCAGAGTTTGCAGCTGAGGTAGTACTGCCTGTGGCCGCTAAAGATGGTTGCTTACCAACAGGGGCTGTGTCAAATGGAAGCTTACTGGATTTTTCAGATGTGCTGTGTCTACAGGAAACCTCTCTCTCATTTTCTGATGCTTCCAGTCCATCTGAAGTTTCCACCATGTTTCTCCAATTTGTTTCTGCAAATATTAAACAGATTTTTTAAAACCCAGAAGAATGTTTCAGAATTATGCAACCCATAAAAGAGGGAAGAACAAACTACAAAATTTATTGGCTCACTACCTGACTGAAAAAATGAAAAACTTAGATTGTTCTAGTACTAGTTTAAATGTTATAAAGAGAAAACAATTCTCAAAAATGTGCATTTAAGATAAAAAACAAGGAGGCAAAAATAAGTATATTAACGCTTGAGAATGCAAAAGATCTTATACCAATGGGATCTCACTGATGCTCATATATAATATTCATGTATTCATGAAAATCAATAAATTGCCCAACTTTTTTTTGGCCTTGAAGTGTACTAGGCTCAAGAATCTACAAGTCATAGATGGCAGAGCCAAGATGTCCAGCAGAAATAGTTCTGATTTGACTGGTTTTACCACGCTCCCTTAGCAAGTTACCTAAGAGTTGTCTTTTGGCCCATAATGGGACTAGGGTTTCCATTTATAAGCAAAGAAGCTAACCATGTATTTCTAACATGTGTGAAAATCTGTTTCATAATATACATGGCTTGGCTTACCAAGTGACTTTGAGAACCAAAAAAAAAAAAAAAAGCATTATTATGTCTAATACAGTGGTGATAAATATAGATTATTTTTAGTGCTAATAAGTCAGTTTGGAGCTAAAAATGTACTAGGAATCAGAAGATAAAAGGATAGCTCTCCTACCTCTTTATTTTCTTTTATTTCCCAGTTTATATTTTTTTCATTTTATCTTTTTATTATTGAAGTATAACTGACATGTAACATATTAGTTTCAGGTGTACAACATTACAATTTGATATTTGTATAGGCTGTAAAATGATCACCACAATGAGTCTAGTTAACATCTATCACCGTAATTACTTAAAAAATTGTTTTCCTTGTGATGAGAGCTTTTAAAATCTCTCTTAGCAACTTTCAAATATGCAATACACTATTATTAACTACTACAGGTTGGATGCACAAAATTCGTGCAAGAGTAGGGCTTCCTTCCCGGGCTGCCAGCACCAGCTTCCCTCTGGCACCAGAGACCTGGGATTTCCTGGCTTTGTGCAGAATGTCCTCAGGAAAGAAGGCTGGTCTAATTAGCACATTACACTTTTATTATTATAGATAGTCACCATGCTATAAATTATACCCCCATGACTTACTTTATACCTGGAAGTCTGTGCCTGTGGACCGTCTTTATACATTTTGCCAAACCTAAAACCAATTCTCTGGGAACCTCCTATCTGTTCTCTGTATCTTTGAGCTTGGTGTTTGTATTTATTTTTTTCGATTCCACATATAAGTGAGATCATACAGTATTTATCTTTTTCCGTCTGACTTATTTCACTTAGTATTATGCCCTCAAGGTCCATCCATGTTGTTGCCAATAGCAAGCTTTCATTCTTACTTAGGCCTGAATATCCCATTGTATAAATATACCACATCTCCTTTAGCCATTCATGCAACGATGGGCACTTCGGTTGTTTCCTTAACCTGGCTATGTAAGTAACGCTGCAATGAACATGGGGTTGCATATGTCTTTTTGAGTTGTTTTCATTTTCTTTGGATAATTACCCCAGAAGTGAAATTGCTGGATATGACAGTTCTTTCTTTAATATTTCGAAGAACCTCCATACTGTGTTCCATAGTGGCTTTACCAATTTACATTCTCACAAAGAGTACTCAAGGATTCCTTCTGCTCTACATCCTCACTGATATCTTTTTTTCTTTTTTTGTCTTTTTGAAAACAGCCATTCTAGCAAGTGTGACGTGATCTCTCACTGTGGTTTTGATTTGCATTTTCCTGAAGTTTAGGGATGTTGAGCATCTTTTCATCCGTTTGCTGATCACTTGTATGTCTTCTTTAGAAAAATATCAATTCAACTCCTCTACCCATTTTTTCAATGGATTGTTTTGTGTTTTGTTTTTTTTTTTTACTATTGAGTTGTATGAGTTCTTGATATTTTAAAAATATTAATCCCTTATTAGACATATGATTTGCAAATATTTTTTCCAATTCAGTAGGTGGTTGATTTCCTTTGTTCTGTCTGCGGAAGATTTTTATTATTTTTATTTATTTTAAATACAGTTTGATTTTTTTTTACAAGAGGAAGGGAGAGAAATAGAGAGTTAGAAACATCGCCCAGACCGGTTTGGCTCAGTGGATAGGCCTCCGCCTGCGGACTGAAAGGTCCCGGGTTCGATTCCGGTCAAGGGCATGTACCTTGGTTGCGGGCACATCTCCCGCGGGGAGTGTGCGGGAGGCAGCTGATCGATATTTCTCTCTCATGGATGTTTCTGGCTCTCTATCCCTCTCCCTTCCTCTCTGTGAGAAATCAATAAAATATATTAAAAAAAAAAAAAAGAGAGAGTTAGAAACATTAATGAGAGAGAAACATCGATCAGCTGCCTCTTGCACACCTCCTACTGGGAATGTGCCTGCAACCAAGGTACATGCCCTTGGCTGGAATTGAACCTGGGACCCTTAGGTCCGCAGGCCGACGCTCTATCCACTGAGTCAAACCGGTTAGGGCTGCAGAATATTTTTAGTTTGATGTAGTTCCACTTATTTTTGTGGGTTTCTTAAAAATAAAAATCCCCTTCCATTTGCATTATAGCTGCTATTACATTTTAAAGGTATAACAATCAAGCTATAATGATAAAGCAAGACTACTTACCCTATATAATAAAAGCCTAATATGTTAAGTGTCCGATGGTTTGACCGTTCGACTAGTTTGACAGTCACTATGACATGCACTGACCACCAGGGGGCAGACGCCCCAACTGATAGGTTATCTTGTTGCTGGGATTCAACTGATTGGGACTGGGCGAGAAGGACTGGACACGCCCCAGAGACCTCCTGTGGTCCCTCCGTGACCCTGATTGTGCACCAGTGGGGTCCCTTGACTCCTCAAGGTATGTTGGAGAGTTGGTTTCAGCCTGATCCCTGCAGGCCAGGCCAAGGAATCCCACAAGGGCATGAATTCGTGCACTGGGCCTCTAGTATTAATATAGTCAATGCGACTGTCACATATCAACTGTATAATATAGCCCATTTTTTCAGTATTTGAAATCAGGGTACATGGTTTAGAACATCCTTTTCTGCAGCTCCTTCAAAGTCTAAAACAGGTCCTTTCTACTCTCACTCCTACCTCATGAAAAACAACTCCTCCTCCTCCTCTTTTTATAGTTTCCTTCTCAGTTAGTAACATTATCTTTTTCATGGTCTCAAAGCAGAAGAAATCTTACAGTAATCCTTCATCCTTCTTTCTCCCTATGACGCGCCTTTATTTTACTGAATTCATAACTGTACCATGTCACTTCTAACTCAATAACACTAAACGTGGTCACTACTGCCTCAGCTTGCGCCCTCCTCACCTAGCTGTACATCTGTAGTATCTTCCCATTTGGTTTTGTGAACTGGTCACATCAGTGTCTAATGGACCTCCTGCTAGCCTGGTAATCCAAACTCCTTAGCTTACCATAGCCAAGCCCTTTATGTGTGACCCTTTTCTATCTTTCTGGTCCCACTTATTCGAACCCCCAGCCATGTAGTCCACCCTTAGGATCACACTGATTTTTCACTGCTCCCAGCAGTCATACACTAGTTACAATTCCTTGCTTTGTATAAGCTCTTCTTTCTGTATGAGATGTGTTTCCGCCTTTACCTTTCAGATTCCTCCTCCCTCCTCCTTGATAACCATCTAAAATGTCAGATCCTTCGTGAAGCCTTTCCTGACTCTCCTCAGAAAGACAGTCAGTTATAATCTGAACTCCAATACTTTTTGCATATATAGTTCAAAGCACTTGTTTAGAGCTTGCTGTTTAATTCTTCCCACCTCATTCCCACTCCTGCTCATCTCTGTGTGTCCCTATGGTTGGCATACAGTAAGTGCTGAGGGGGAAAAATCCTATTAAATAAAAATTTTCATGTATATTTTATACAAAAACAAACTTTAAAAAGGCATAACATTTTTTAAAACTTCAGCTGCATATTTACATTTCCTTCCAACCATTTTTTTCTCATTCAAAAGTACTACAAGAATTCACTTGGTGTCTTGGAAAAGTCCTACTCCCCCATGACAATGAGTCCAGGAATAGGAAAAAGGAAAGAGGTCAGTAGGTGGAACAGAGCTGACCTCTCTGAAGACTTAGTCTTAGGCATTCACCTACTAAGTAGGTGAGCTGAAAGCCATCTTTGAAAAGCAAAGGGAGATAGATCTGGAAGCAGAGACAAGGAACTCTGCAATTGGCCATCAAGTGTCTTGTCACAGTGATCAAAGAACTATTGAGATCGCAGATCCACAGGGCCTCCCTAGGCTCTCTCCCACTTGGAAGTAATAGGTGAAGGTTGATCAATAACTGATGAGCATACAAACACATGAACACAGCCGTGAGAAACACAGCAGGTGTGAAAGTGCTGCCAGAAGAGCTCTGATTGGAGGATGGCCGTGGGGGAGCGAAGGAGTGCTGAATGCAGGCAATCTAAAGCCAGAAGAGAACAGCCAGGCATCTCCTTTTGAAGAAGCAAGCTAAAGGAAGGATCAAAGATCCCAACAAATCTAGAAATAGTACTGATCCAAACCTACCCTGCTTAAAAATTGTTTATTTTAGCAGAACTTACTCAATAAAGCCTTTAACCCCTTCGATGCTTTTGTTTCTGTTTACCGGTTCTTTGTGAAATTATCTTTTTAAACACTTTCAAGTCACTAGTGGGTTTGTCAGAGGATAAAGTGCGTGTATTTATCCCTTCAGTCAGCATACACAAGGAAGCTGTCTTAGTTTTTTTTTATAGTAGAGGAACGAGCAAATGAATTCAAGAGCCTACAGAGGAAGAGGTGGTGGCAGAGGATGAGCAAGAAACTCAGGAGGAATGGACTAGACATTGAGGTTGTCCTCCCTCATAACTGCTTGCTGAACACATACTGTTTGGTCCTACTCAGGATTCACTGAACAGGCAGGACATATACATTACCGTGGCTAATAATACAGGTTCCAGAGCCAGACTTACTGTGACAAGTTATTGACCTCTCTTTGTCTTAGCTTCCTCATCTGTAAATTACAGTACAGCCCTAGCCAGTGTGGCTCAGTTGGTTGGAGAATTGTCCTACACCAAAAGGTGGCAGGTCCGATACCTAGTCAGGGCACATACCCAGGTTTTGGGTTTGATTCCTGGTCAGGGTGCATGCGGGAGGCAGCCGATGGATGTTTCTTTCACCTTGATGTTTCTGTTTCTCTCTCTCTCTCTCTCTCTCTCTCTCTCTCTCTCTCTCTCTCTCTCTCTCTCTGTGTGTGTGTGTGTATGTGTGTATATATATATATATATATATATATATATATATATATATATACACACATACACACACACTTTCTCTTCCTCTCTTTTAAAAATAAAATAAAAATTTCAGGACAGTATTTCTTACCTCCTAGGGTTGTTCAGAGGATTAAATACCTTAATGAATGGGAAGTGCTGACAAAATACCTAGCATATAGTGAGAATTCAGTAAGTGAGTTATTATGTATCAAGTGCCCATTATGTGCCAAGTCCTCAGTCTCAAAAAACTTACACCTTAGTTGGGATTTGTATCTGAAACTCTTTGTTTCATGTAAGTATCATAGAATTGACACTCAGGTCAGGCAGAAGAAAAACGTAAGCAAATAAAATAAGGGGTGCACAAAGGACACTAAGACTGGACTCTCACAGAAGCCCTATTCTACCCAGTGATTAGCATCCTTTCCCATATTTGTTTTTACCTTAAACCATGGCAATCAAAAGAAAACATTTTAGAAATATTGCACCAGGATGATATGGAAGACTGTTTTCTACTCAACAGTCATTACCCATTCTGGTTAACAGAACTAAATTTGAGATGTACTTGAACCCATTCCTAGGGGGTGAATTAAAATAGTTTTTATACTATCAGTTATCCCATTCCCCTTTGCCAAATATTCTCTTGCCCAAGTCTCCCTTTCATGCAGCTAAAAGTAACCACATAATCAGCTCTAGCCAAATAAAACAAAAGGGGAAGTCTTCTGAAAATCTTTCTTCGCTGATAAAAGGAGCACACAGACTGAACCTCCTGCTTTTGACTACAGCTATGATGCCCAGAGCCATAGCGGCTATTTTTAAACATGAGATGATAAACATAAGAGGAAGCCACAGACTGAGAATGAAAGAACAGCAAGAGGGGAAGAGCCAAGACATTGATGACACTGTGAAATAATTAAATATCCTAACTTCTTAGGCCACATTAGTGGGTTTTGTGTTTGTTGCTGATGCTTCTGAAACAGAGAGAATACTTTATGCTTTGCTCTCAAAGTTGTTATGATTACTTTCACTTAATTTTGTTGGTGTCCTGATAAATCAGTTCATCAGGCCAGAATCTTTAACCAGTTAACTGCTATGCATCCAAAACAGAAACCATCACCACATACCACGATATTTTGAATTTAATTTAAAAAATCAATTTGCAGTGAATACTATAAAAATAAATATATTACAATTCGGGTGTTCTTGAATATTTCCAGTTGAAAATTCTCACAAAAAATGATTTTAATGCATCTATAGATGTCTATGGCATACAAAGGAGTAAGGCTCTAAATCTATTCTTGGGATTCAACCATTATTAGTTCACGGAATTTCCACTTGGAATGGAATTTTATAGATGATCAGGTAAAACCTCATTTTACTGAAAATCAATCAATTAATTGTGCCTAAATCCCCCAGGCAGAGGGTGAAAAAGCCAGTTTCCATCATTAAACACTTTAAATCTGGTGCTTTTTAAAAATATCTCCTAAATCTGAGAGGTTCCTTTCATAACTTTTTATGCACCCAAATGAAGATTACTGTTGTTTGCCCAGACCCACAGTTTTATGAATTTATCTTGCAGTTTGCCTTTGAGATCTGGCAAACTATATAGTGACCTCATTTTAACTGTTGGCATTTTATCTTCTTTATTTTTAATTAATATCACTCCAGCCAAAGAAACACATCTGCCTCTACACCAGTACCAACCATCCTTGACCAAAAGTTTCCTAAAGGCTCACAATCTTGATATATTGTCTTCGGTCTGCAGGGCTGCCAAAAAATAGTATTCCAAGCATTTAACTACAATGACAGACCAGGAAAAGGTGTGAGAAGAAAGGAAGAAAACCACTCAGTTTTCTATTTGTTAAATTTTAGGTGGCAACTGCCTATTTGGTAAAATTTCAGATAAACAAATTAAAAAGAGAAAAGAGAAATGACAAAAAGCCAAGTTGAAGGAGATGGCTATCCTATTTAAAAAAAAAAAAAATGGGTGAAAAAAGTCAGAAACTATATCAAGAAAGTGGAGAATTTAAGTGTTCAAAATGTGATAGAACTGAGTATTACAGTCCAAAGGCAAGGAAACTCCTAAGATGTAGAGTGCAGTAAGTAATATGACTTTAAACATCACACATAAATGTTTTTTAGTCTCACTATCTTTTTTACTGCTTAAAATTAAGATTTAACTCAAAACAAATGCCATATGGCTAGGTTTTATAATATTAGACTGAATAATTAGTATTCAGGTCTTTTGCTTACTTAGTAAATATAAAATTTTAATAAATGAGCATAAAGTAATAGAATAACACATTCCAGAATTTACTAAGTTATAGGTCACAAGTAAGGTGCATTTTGCTTTTAAAAACCTTTTAGGATTTTCCTTTTTTAAGGCTATAGAAAATGACTAAATTTAAGGGTCTCACAGAAAGCATCAGGCCCAAACTGTCTCCGAATTTTTAAATTTATTTTTATTGATTTCAGAGAGGAAAGAAGAGAGAGAAAGAGACAGAAACATCAATGATCAGAAAGAATCGTTGATTAGCTGCTGCCTGCATGCCCCCTACTGGGGATTGAGCCCACAACCCGGGCAAGTGCCCTGACTAGGATTTGAACTGTGACCTCCTGGTTCATAGTCTGACACTCCACCACACCAGCAGGGCAGTTTCCTAATTTTTAATAGCTGTGTTTACTGTGATTTTTCAAACCAAAAATTTAAGCAAAATTTAGATAATCATGAAGATAAAAACAAAGATAGCATGGAAAATCACTTTCCAATTATCTTAATCAAAAAATAATTTCAAAATTTAAGTCATGTAAGCTAGTCAGAGAAAGGTAAGTATCACATGATCTCACTCATATGTGGAATGAACAAAATAAAGTGATGAACAAAATAGATCCAGAGACACAGAAGCATGGACTGCGGAATCTCAGAGGGAAGGAGGTTGGGGAGAGGAGACATCTGTAATACTTTCAAGAATGAAGGAAAATTTTAAAAATTTTAAGTCACTTTTAATGATATGCAACAACTTACCATATTCCTTTTCATTTACTTCAGAGATGGGCTCAGAAATAACACTGCAGAAGGAAATGGCGCTTGCTGCTGAGGGATTCCGGGAATGCCCCATGTGGTGTGGCACCTTCTTCACGTTCTTTAAGGCTTCCTCCGCTTGCTCTTGCTCCATTGCTGCAACCATATCTTTATAGGCTTTCCTGGCTTCCTCAGTGAGTTCTACTAACTTATTAAACAGGCTCTAAAAAGAAAGAGATTTTGACTAGTCCATTTTTTTTGTTATACTTTCTATTCCTATTACTAACACTAAATCTCCACTGTTTCAGAATCAGGTCCAGTTTCAATCAGTATGCCAAACAGAGAACTTTAAAAAATACTTTGTAACTTACATATATTGTTTATTTAATTGTCACAAGACTGAGGAAATTTTCTAATTCAATACTAGTCACCACATGTGACATATTAAAAGTTCTTGCAGAGTTTATCAATCAACAACTGCACGCTTTAGCATCTGGCACTATAGTGGGTACAAAGACCACTGGAAAACCATTCTGCTCTCAAGAAACCTTCCGTGTGGCTAGAAGGAGAAAACAGAAGACAACTATGGTTCAAAGCAAAATATTGTAACTGCCTTAACATGTTCGAAGTGTTCTGGCCTTTGGAGAAAATATTAAATCTAACTGCTGGGCATCAGTGAAAAATTCATGAAGTAATGATGTGTGATATAAGCCTTGAAAAATATGCCTAAGTACAATTTTGGGAGATGGAGAGAGTGCATTCTTACTCATACAAGTAAAATAATGAGTAAAGATACACAGAAAAGTACAAGGAATGGCCCAGCCGGCTCAGTGGTTGAGCATCAACCTGTGAACCAGGAGGTCATCGTTCAATTTCCATCAGGGCACACGCATATTTAAAAAGAAAAAGAAAAAGAAAAAGAAAAAGAAAAAGAAAAAGAAAAAGAAAAAGAAAAAGAAAAAGAAAAAGAAAAAGGAAGACATCATTAAAAAAAAAAGTGCAAGGAACGGCCCTGGCCACAGTAGCTCAGTTGGTTGGAGTGCTGTCCTGTACACCAAAAGGTGGTGTGTTTGATTCCTGGTCAGGGCACATACCCAGGTTGTGAGTTAGGGTATGTACAGGAAGCAACCTATCAATGTTTCTCTCTTACTCTAAGATCAATATATACATATATATATACATATACATATATATATATATATATATATATATATATCCTGAAAGTAGAATGTGGAGCTAAATAACCAGAAGTTCTCCTGTCAGTGAAATAGAAAAGAACATGAATGGAATTAATAATTAAAGTGAAATGGTAGGTGACAGAACATGCTCATGTTAAAAAAAATGGCAGAACTCACATAAGCATTAAAGTTCTACTTCAATAATCATGAAGTTCAATGATGTC
>PVJC01043155.1:0-14627 GCA_004026665.1 Murina feae
GTGAGTGGGAAAAAGTCAGTGGCCTGCTTGGCGGCTCCCCAGGCCCTTTGGGGGCCACTGGGGAGCGGGAAAGCAAGCTCTTGGGGGCTGGAGTCCTGCTTGGCGGCTCTCCAGACCCCTTCCGGGGATCAGGGAGCAGGAAAAGGCTGGCCTGACCACGAGGCGAGGTTTTCCCTGCTTTCTGGTGGCTGGAGGAAGATGGGCAGTAGGCAAGCTTGGGAGGCAGGTCGCACCCAGCCCTGGTCACAGCTCAAAAAAGAGAACAACATGCTGGGGAGGGCAAGAGTCTGAGAGATCAACATAGAGGGGGTGCCTGCTCCAAGCCTCCACGGTGTGCCTAGGGCAGGCCCCCAGCAGGTAGATACACACAGGACTGCTCCGAGCCCCAGATGCGGCTGGGGGCAGGTCCCCAGTGGTGACACACACACATAGACACACACACACACAGAAGGCGCCTGGCAGACTGGGGCCATCATAGGACATCCACTGAGGGGTTCCAGACTGTGAGAGGGCACAGGCCGGGCTGAGGGACTCCCTCCACCCTGAGTGCACAAATTTTTGTGCACCGGGCCCCTAGTATTCAAATAAAAGGAACACATGCATCTTGAAAGTGCCTGTTGGTTGGCTCGGTTTTCCCTGGGAAAACTCACATGGAACTCTTTTCAGACTGAGGTTCTGTAGAAAGGAAGCTCACCCTTTGTGGTTATATTTAAAAAGCTACTTCCAAACGGGAAGAGATGCCTGAATTGTGACAAATGTGGCTTACAGAGCACAGTTTAAAAACTCTGAATGAGGATCCCTAGGCTTCCTTATGAAATTTTAATTTCCTGCAATTGAGAAAAAATAAAACTTGAAGACATTTCTTAACATTTTATCTTAATCTTATTCCATATGTATATCCAAAGTATTTTTATGCTACCACTTTTAGAAATAAAACTGCTACCAGACCTAATTGGTTAGCTAAGTTCTACCAAATCATAAAAATAATAAAATGGCAAATATTGATGTAACAGGAAAATTGTAATAAAAAAGTCTACAAATTTAGGCTTATGCTTTGAGCTAGGAGTGAATTTCATAAACATGCTGATTCTCTGAGTGCTAGTGTTATCGCTGCTACTGTGACAGATGATACTTCCATTCTAAAGGAGGAATGGGATAAACACAGATCATGCTCCTCCCTGCCCTCAGCAGTAACAAGTGACAACTGAGAAGGCACTGGCCATTCACTTCTGCAGTCCATCCTATATAATAAAAGGGTAATATGCAAATTGACTCTAACAGCAGAATGACTAGGAATGACTAGTCACTATGACACACACTGACCACCATGGGGCAGACACTCAATGCAGGAGCTGCCCCATGGTGGTCAGTGCAGTCCCACAGGGGGAGCTCTGCCGACCCACAAGCCAGGCTGATGGCTGCTAGTACAGCAGTGGTGGTGGGAGCCTCTCCTGCCTCCTCAGCAGCGCTAAGGATGTCCGACTGCAGCTTAGGCCTGCTCCCCACTGGCAAGTGGACATACCCCGAGGGCTCCCAGGCTGCCAGAGGGATATCTGACTGCCAGCTTTAAGCCAGCAGTTGGACATCCCCCATTGGGTCCCAGACTGCGAGAGGGCACAGGCTGGGCTGAGGGAAACCCCCCCCCCCCAGTGCACAAATTTTTGTGCACCAGGCCTCTTGTAATTCATATCATTTGCCTGGAGCCCAAATCACCCAGGCAAAAACACAAACTCCTGATTAAGTGCAGTGCATCATTTTTATAGTAAGCCTTTTAATGATTACAAATTCTTGTGTTTTAATTGACAGAATGGGGTTAGGAGGTAATAGGATAAAGAGGTTCTGGAGCAGAATTATCTAAGTGGCTAAATAAATGTATGACTGTAGAAAAGATAAATTACTTGTGTCTCCATGTATTCATCTGTAAAATGTCATAATAAGTACCTAATTATAAGGTCATTGTGAGGATTACATAAAATTTTATATGCGTATGTGTATATATTAAGCACCTGGAACAGTGCCTACTCAATAATCTATTAAGATGCATTTTTGACAATACATTTGTAAATTTTTCAATTCTCTTTATCAAATGTAGAAATGATCCTTCTTCAATTTCAGGATTTATCTCTAGACAATTTTTCTCATTCAATTTAATATAGAAAAGAGTGTCTATGTGTTTGTCTAGTCTTGTTTTTCATGCAATATAAACCTAGAGATTCATGAAAATAAAAATGTTTCAAATTAAAACATCAACGTTTCAAATTTTTACTCTATAGAAATAAGTGTAAATAATATAGGATGTCAACCTGGACTTATTAACTTTGTACAAAAGTTGATACCAGCAGGTGATCAAGAGAAATGCTTCTTACTGTCATTTAAAATAAAACTCACTGGGGGCTTCAAGAGGACCCAGGTCTTCCTATTCAGCTTCTAGTTTTCCTTGCCTTTCTCCCTTTTTCCTTTACAAGGGGACCGGATATCAGCACAACAGGATTTCTGATTTTTGCCACTAGGTTTTTTGAGGAGATAATCATCTCTGTAAACATCCCTGTTAATAAGGTCCTCCCTTCTCCATAATCACAATGACAATAATAACAGCTTTTATTTATAAAGTACTTACCATATATCAGCCACCGTGCTGGGCATTTATATGCTTTTTGTAGTTCATGCCAACTCCCTGAGATTGGCTCATTCATTCACGTGCCCACATCATGTAGTTCAGAACTGGCAGAGCCCAAGTAGATTTGAAACCCAGGTAAAGTGACAGACTCAGCACTCTCATCAATATGAGGCTGCTCAAAAGGAGACTTTGTAACTAACTGTCCACTTATATATAATATTAGAGGCCCAGTGCATGAAATTTATGCATGGGAGGGGGGGGTCCCTCAGCCCGGCCTGCACCCTCTCCAATCTGGGACCCCTTAGGGGACATCCCTCTTGAAATCCAGGACTGCTGCCTCCTAACCCCTCTGCCTGCCTGCCTGCCTGCCTGATCACCCCTAACTGCCTCTGCCTTGACCCCTGCCACTGTGGCTTTGTCTGGAAGATGTCAGGTCTAATTAGCATATTACCCTTTTATTAGTATAGATGTTCTCAACCTGAGCTACTAGAAAACACTTTTGTTGTTGTTGTTGTTGTTGTTGTTAATCATCACTTAAGGACATCTTTCCATTGATTTTTAGAGACAGAATGGAAGTCAGAGGGAGAGACAGAGAAACATCGATGTAAGGGAGACACATCAACTGGTTGCCTCCCGCACACACCCCTGGTCAGGGTGCAGATCAATCCTGCAACCAAGGTACATTCCCTTGACTGGAATAGAACCTGGGACCCTTCTGTCTGCAGGCTGATGCTCTATCCACTGAGCCAAACCGTCTAGGGCTACTAGAAGACACTTTTTGTGGGACTTGGGACTGTTCCTATTTTAATTAACTTCCTGAAAGGACAAAGTAGAAAAAAGTCTATGGTATTGTTTTCAATTCCAAAAAGTTTATACTGTTTTGAAGACAGCAAGCTAAGAAGGGTGAGGCCAAAGTAAACACATAAATAAAAAAGGGATATTACGTATGATAAATTTAACATTTCTGTTTTGAAATTTAGTTGCAATGATATTAAAACCATTAATAAAACAAACAAGAAGTTTCAAGTTCAACTTTTGTGTCATTCACTTTATATGTGTTATATTAATAAAAATTACTATCAGCTAAAATAAACTACTTTCCTCCAAGGTAATCTTGTATGTAAAATAATATTGTAGCCAATTTTTAGTTTCTATGTAAATATATATATATATGGAGCGAATCCAAATCACATGTTTTAATGGATTTTTAATAAACAAAGGTAACATCAGATTCAGCACATGTGGCATAAATAGGAATATTTGGGTCAAGAGATGAACTAGTGCTTCCTAAATATTCACAAAATACAAAACAGTTCAAAAGCCAGATGCCTTGTTGCCTGTCTGAAAGAGTCATGCGTTGTCAATACATGAAAGAACTAGCCTTAGTTAAAAATAGAATTCTCATTACGCTGTCGACCTCCTTTTCCCGAAGAACTTCACTTGAAAAGAAAGCCGCTGTGGTTTGACAGCCAACTTGCTTTCCTTGGGACACCCATCGAACGTGTTGATGCTGCAGCTCTCGATTAAAACGCCTTCGTTAGGCTTGCTTGTGGAATGGACAGGGAACACATTAATTGGAGCTCTATTTTTTCAATATTAAATAAGGTATGTCTGCTACTTAGACTAAGTTTATGTTATCTTTCTTTCCCTTATGAGTTGGAAAGTTCAAACATCTGACCAAAATTGTAATAGGAATAGATAGGAACAGCAACAAGAGAACTTCTCATCACCACTTTCAAAATTAAATTCCCATAAAAAATTAGATTTTCAGTCAGTAGTCCGTTTCTTACTAATAAAGAAAAAAATTTAAAGATAAAAGTAAAATTGTGAAAACACACACACACACACACATAACCACACATACACACTTAAAAAGATTACTGCAAAGAACCTACAGATTGAAGCTACAACTCCTGATTTCACCAAATGTTGAAGCAGATATTTATACTCCTAATACAAGTTCTTCCTTAATTCTACTTAGAGCAAAAATGGATTATATATTCAAGTATACAAAAGTAAATATGAATATATTATATATATATAAAAGTATATATACGTATACATATAAATACTATTTATATACTTTTTCTCAAAAAAATAATCAGTTCACATAAACCTATACTGAAGTATTCAGGAAAATGGTATGCAATTTAATTTTCCAATAGAACTGAATTCTTCTCTAAAAACTTCTTTTGGATTATAATTGCAAATGAGAGCCTAACAATTCAAAAAATGTTATTCTTTAGTCAAACTCTTCAAAACGAATGTTAGGAAAGTCTAAATTCATGTCACTTCCAGAATAGAATCACTGTGCACTGGGAGTACCTGTAAGTCTCCACACATTTTTAATCATAACCACAGGATAAATAAAATTGCTAAAAATTTTTGGATCAGGTACTTAAAATATAGACGTCATTTATGTACAAAATTTATAATTTATTCTCAAAATTAAGTATATATCCAACTAAACATAAGCAAAGGTTGAAATTTTAAAAATGGAATGTAAAATAAAAGAAACACTATTTTAAAATTGTAATTCCATATAGCATTTGTTATCTCAAAGTAGAGTATATGTTTAGGGAAAGGCTTTTCATTAAAGATATTGGTATATATCTACCTTTCTAATCTTCCTCTTGAAAATTACCAATATTTGTTGGTTGGACTTCCATTATATCTGACTAAAATACCATTGATTTTTGCTCTAAGTGTGCTTCAAGAAGAGTCTGTATTAAAAGCATAAAAACTAGCTTTGATGTGTGATGGCATCATGAGTAGTAGCTTCAACCTAAAGGTTCTCAGCAAGATCATTTTGAGGCACTGGATCACTTTATGAGTGCCACTTTGGTTGAAGCTAAAAACACAATCTGCAAATCTAGGCACACATAAACTACAATACCTCAAAAATGCTGAACACAAATAAACAAGTAAGGTCCCCATTGTGAATCCTTCCAGGTTGTGGAGTTTAGACTCCTCCCTCCTGAAACCTGTTGCCACACTTGATATGTGACCACCTGCCACAGAGAATAACTTGGGTCAATCTATAATTTAAATACTCTTTGGGTTTTTAACATTTTTATTTTAAATAGTTGTAGTTTTCATTTCTTCTTATTTTAAATAATAGTATTTCTTTAGACAATTTTTTTTAAAGCCCTGGCTGGTATGGTTCAGTTGGTTGGAGCTTCGCCCTGTACACTGAAAGGTCATGGGTTTGATTTCTGGTCAGGCTACATACCTAGTCCAAGAGCAAAAGGTAGGCTCTCTCTCTCTCTCTCTCTCTCTCTCTCTCTCTCTCTCTCTCTCTCTCTCTCTCCCCATCCCTCCCTACTTCCCTCTTCTCTCTACCTCCCTACCTACTCCCTACCTCCCTCAATGGACATATCCATATCCCTAGGTGAAGATTTAAAAAATGTTTTTAAAGATAGAACACATTGACCTAATCATTATAAGAATTCCTTTCCATAAGCCAATCGATCATTCTGTATTTTTGAGCTGCAAACTTCCCACATTGAAGAGCACTGTCAGAGAGAGTGAATATAAACTTCAACCTATCTTGAAAAGTCCTTCATAGGCCAGCTTTGTCCTACCTTTCCCCCCAGTATTCCACAATATTTTTTTTGGTATTCCCACAAAGGAATTGTTCATGACAAGCAAGCTGGTTGTTATGACAGAATAAGAAGCTGGACAGGAAACTGAGACTATAACATTCTCTGGTTGAAAATGTAGTTTATGCAGGTCAGCAACTAGGTACGTTGTAAGCCATCAACTAGACAGACGGTGTCGTGTAAGCCAATTACACTACCAAGCCCAGGTCCTGAGTGAGAACAGCAATCAGGAACCTCAGTCAGAGAGAAATTAGAACATACAGGTCATAGCTCAGGGGCCAAAGGTAAAAAAGAAATCAAACAGGCAGATGATGACCCGAAGGCACAGTGGCAAGGTTTCGGGAATGGTCATAATAAGGTCAAGGAGTCAGGAACCAGGAGATCCACCTTAACTAGCTCAGGGGTTGGTGAAAGGACAAGGAAACAGATGTGAGGCCCAAGCAACAAAGCAACTTGATACTGAAGCAATTTGCTGTTATGGCCAGGAAGTTCCTTACACATTTCCTACTGGAGTCTTTCCCAGAATTTGGTGACTGTGACCCTGTGAACAGCATCAGGCAAAGGCAAGTGTCTGGAGAAAAAGGTAGAGCAAGGAAGAGGGATCAAGGAAATATTCTCCACGGCTTGTACCTCTGCTAGGATGCTCTCATCCTCCTGGAGTAGTCTTCCCTTCAATTCATCCTTAAAATCCCACTCAACCCTACCCCCTGCCTTAGTTCTTCTTTAACCATATCATCACACTGACTTCCTAGAGCAATTATTTTGTCCTCAGAATATTTTAATACAACTATGTCAAGCCTTAGTGTTTTTCCTTGTTTCGTGTGAGAAAGAATGTATGGACGGTGAGATGGAAGCATGGCTTACTGTTGAAACATATACGGCCCTGTATTAAGGAGTTTAGACTTCATATCTTGGAGGCACTGATGAGTCACGACCAATTTTAAAGTAGTAAATTAGCAAATTTTATGTGGGTTGCTGGACAAAAATTAATATTTATTAATTTAAGTGATTATTTAACTGAAGGATGTTACTAAGATAATAGGTGAATCCAACCAAAGTGAGATATAGCATTCAGGCTTATTCTTTTGTTTCACCAGTTAGCTATTTTATGTGTTTTTAATAATCCAACTAATTTCAAGACTATCTTTGAGAATAATTCAAAACACAGATGCCATTAGGTTAAAAGTGTCTACAGTGACACCATTTATTGTATCAATAATGATGTATGTAATAATTAATTTGCTGATTAATTTAGACTATTTTTAATAATATTTTCTAGATGTATCCTAAGTTTGTAAAAAATAAGTCCTAGCTGGAATATCACCTGGAAATCATGGACTATAGCAGAAGTCACCTGCCCTAACCGGTTTGGCTTAGTGGATAGAGCATCAGCCTTTGGACTCAAGGGTCCCAGGTTCGATTCCGGTTAAGGGGATGTACCTTGGTTGCGGGCTCATCCCCGGTAGGTGTGCAGGAGGTAGCTGATCGAAGTTTCTCTCTCATCGATGTTTCTAACTATCCCTCTCCTTTCCTCTCTGTAAAAAAATCAATAAATATATATTTTTAAAAAATAAGTCACCTGCTAAGAGGTGTGGCAGCTCCAAATTAATTGAGACTATTAATTACTATTTTATTATTCCAGTTGTTTATGTCCCAATGGATCATTAACCTAGCAATTATTCCCCTTTATATTAAACAAAAGGGCAACCAACAAAGAAAATAAACCCTGTTCCGCTTGCTTCTCACTTTACAGTGCCTTCTAGTTTCTTTGTAAAGTATATCTGATAAATGATCCATAGTCAATAGTATGTTTCAAAGAGTATCATTATGCCAAATTAACAGTTGAAGTTACACAAGTTAAAGAAAATACTGCTATTATTTAAACTTCTAATGAGCTAGCATAATTGTCCCATTTAAAAGAGATAAACATTGCTCAATATTTTTTAGAAAACAAACTTTGGTATGTATTATAAAGCAAACATAAGAAACTTATCTCCAGCTGAAATCATTATAAGCACAATATTATAATTTCATGGAAATATTTTGGGGTAATGACTTTCAAGTGGATGCAAGAAGAATGTTATTAAAAAGAACAAAGATTAGGAAATATACTGCAGCACATCGCCCTGCAGTGGGGAAGGAAACAGCCTCCTCTGATCTCATAGGATTTTTCCATTCTTAACTTGGTTGATCTTAGATACAAAGCAAATAAATCAATTTTGGCTTCTAAAAGTCCATGGTGATACTCAAAGGAAATTAATTCCCTTTGCTATTCGTGGTTCATAAAAACATATTATTATAGTCAACTCAATGAGAATTCTAGATTTGTTACTAAAATGGGACGTCATTTTTTTTTTCATACAAATTAGGGATTTTTCCATCTCCTTTCAAACAGTTTCTAATAAAAAAGTGGCTTTCCGGTATTGGGAAATATGAGATGCATGTGGTAGAATGGCAAAGGTGTGTGATGTTGATATAATGGAGCTTTTGTAGAGTCAGTGTGGCCGACAGGCCAGCTCTTGAACACTGAAAGCAGAGTGCTGCCTTCTGAAAAACCTGGTGTATTATCACTTTACAATGGGAACGGGGAAGAGTCTGATTCCTGGTAAAATTGTGATTAAAATTCTTTATCAAACACAGCTACTATATTGGAATCCAAATGTTATCATTTAAAAATAGTTATTTTGAACATAATTGCATAGGTATAAGGCAGGAATTTCCCTCTAGGTGTCAAAAGTCAGAAATAGTATGCACATAGAGTGAGACATGAAATTAAACATGCAGAACAAACATATGGACAGAAAACGAGGCACTACTATTTCTCAGATGAAAGGTAGGTTCCTATAGCAAGGAGGCAACATATGCAACTGCACTGAGGACAAAATAGCTATGAAAACTCTTCCTCTCAACTGATTAAACTATGTGGAAATAGTCTGGCCTTTGGTCAATCAGTTGAGTTTGGTGAAAGAGCAAGGATTTCAAAATCTGTTAGAAAGTTCACAAAACAGGTATAACCTGGAAGCTTCTAATGTGGGTGGAGACAGAAGTGATGAGAAGCAACTGAGTAATGGAGTATTAGTCAAAGCTGGTTTCTCAAAGGAAGGCATAATGTGGATAACTGGTGGGCTGAAGGAATCAATAAAGATTGAGTGACTCAAAGCAGAGGTCTTCCTGGGATCCTCTTTATATATAACATTTCTATTTTAGAGAGAGAAAAAGAGAGAGGGAGAGAGAGAAACATAGATGTGAAAAAGAAAACTGTGGTGCATCTACACAATGGAATACTATGCCGCTGTAAAAAAAAAGGAATTCTTATCATTTGCAACAACATGGATGGAACTGGAGAGAATTATGCTAAGTGAAATAAGCCAGTCAATGAAAGAAAAATACCACATGAGCTCACTCATTTATGGACAATAAAGACCATTATAAACTAATGAACAAAAATAGATACAGAGGCAGAGCAGCATCAAACAGATTGTCAAACTACAGCGGGAAGGCTGGGAAGGGTTGGAGAAGGGGGTTGTTAAGAGATCAATTGAAGGACTTGTATGCAGGCATATAAGCATAATCAATAGACACCAAACACTGGGGGGTAAGGGAGGCCAGGGGAAGGTCAAGGGGGAGAAAAAGGAGACATATGTACTACTCTTTGTAATACTTTAAGGAAGGAAGGAAGGAAGGAAGGAAGGAAGGAAGGAAGGAAGGAAGGAAGGAAGGAAGGAAGGAAAGGAAGGAAGGAAGGAAGGAAGGAAGGAAGGAAGGAAGGAAGGAAGTGCACCCCCAAGTGGGGAACTGGGGTATTGGCCCAGAAAAGCAACCAGACCCACAACCTTTCAGTGCACTGGATGATGTTCCAACCAACTGAGCCGTACTGGGCTGGGGCCTGGACTTCTCTTTTTTCCTTACACGCAACATCCAATCCAGCAGCAAATACTATGACATTTGCCTTCAACATACCGTGCAGAAATGAAATCTCTTCTTCCCACTTCTAACTTCTCCTTCAAGCTTTTACTATATTTCTTCCATCTGGACTCCTGCAAAGTCTTCTTAATTGTTCTGTGTTCACCGTCCCCCACCAACAACTACCCACTGTACTCCATCCTCCACCAGCAGCCAAAACTTTATAATGACCTCTCACCACACTTAGAATAAAACACAAACTGCCACAATCAACCTGACCTGACATTATCTGGCCCCTCTAAACTCATCCCCCTCCATTCTCTGCCTTGCTTTCTCAGTCTAGACCTATCTGCTGGTTCTCAAAGCAAAATCCCAGTTAACTGCTATTTTATGCAACATGAAATCCTGGCCATGTATAAAGACTGTTTAATCATGTGTCCTTCCTTGATTAGGGCAATTTACTATTTAATTGAATTATAGAAATTTACATGTGGGAATAACAACAGTGATTTACCTGGTCACAGAACAAATAAAGCAGTAAAATTTAGGCTTTTCCAAATGTATCTTTGAGATAAGAACAATAAACATTTACTGCTCTACAGAAGGACATGTGAATGGCCAATGGCTGTAGATGATCATGCTCCTTCTGAAGCATGAGATGCGTTCACCAACACTGCACACATGGAAACAAGCAGGAGAGAAATGGTAAGAAAAGAGAACAGGGAGAGAGAAGTATTATAGGTGCCAAATTGTGCCACACATCCCATGCAGAGGGCTCTAATTTGAATAACAAGGTGTGAGCAACTAAGATTCCAGAGTCATCCATGGATAATTGTCACATACACTTGAATAAGACAGATTCCCAGAATCTTTGCATCCTTTTCCAACACGTATATCACAGAATGTGACAGAAAATATGCTTTGAGATGGGGAGGATCTCTGAAGAGACCACAGAATCCTATCTAACCCACAATATTGCTGGGATAATGCATATTCTTAGTAAGGAGGAAACTGATATCAATTGAATACCAGTAAAATACCAGTGTTGAGCTCTATATTTTACCTCATTGAAAAATCTATTTTATATCTTATATGTATATTTTTATTTCTATATCATAGCCATACTGTGGATTAAATTATCTATTGGGAGTAAAGCAAAGAGTCTAAATACTAATTTTTAAAAAGTATTTGCACCCTAAACACCTGAGTGTGGTTGAAATGTTAAAATTCACAACAATCACAAATCAGAGGTTAAAACTGTGTTAAGTTGTCTGAGCAAAAGTCAAATGGCTTCATGCACATTCCCAAGGGGAGGGCTTTTGGGTGCAAAGCTTTGGAGGCAATGGAGGTGGGGCTGGTGATATCATACCACACAAGAAGGGCAGGTGAGTTTCCCAACTTTGGTCCAGATGAATACTTGATTGTATTCACTGTTTAATTCCATTGGCCTGAAGCTGGCCAGGATCCATGGAAAAGAAACTTTCTTGACCAGGGAAGGTCAGGACTAGAATGAATCCAACTGCCTGTCCCACATTTATGAACACTCCAAAATTAATCTGTTACAAAGACTTAGAGATGTGCCTTTGTCCTATTTAAACCCCTATGAAATCACCTGATAACTATGTGGACCCGCAGGCCAGAGGAACACTGGACGAAGAACCATTAGGGTCCCTGATTTGGAGAAAGTGAAATATGTATTGCCCTCATCACAAAGTGGCTGGACTTTGTAAACCGAGATTATAACATCTCATGAGAAAAAAGGTACTAACTTCTTTGAGAATGGGGGAAGTCTTATGGAGGGAGAAATTAACCTGAATATTGCAATAAAATTCTACAGGGTTAAAATGGTGCATACGGGGGTGGGGTGTGTGTGTTGTGGGGGGAGGTTGGAGGACAATGCTGAAAGCAAACTTACCAAAAATTAACAATGATTTATTCTGGGCAGTGTTAATGTGAAAGGCTCTTATTTTTCCCCTGTAATTTTTCTGAATGTGGTAATTCTTTTTTTAAAAAGAGATGTTGGGTTAAAATCTATGCCTTTATCTCTTTGATTCCAACTATGCTTCTCCTTTTGAGATAAGGATCACAAACTCAGAGGCCTTAGCGCCATTATGTAGCTGCTGCAAAAAATGCAGGTAGTAGTGCTGCCAGATTTGAAACTTTTTTGACAATGGCAATCAGAATTTTTTGTTGAAATGTTATGATTTTTAAATCTTAAGTAGTTTAAACAAACACACACACACACACCACAACTCTGTAAGGGGACAAACAAAACTTCAGAGACTTTCCAGGGTGACTTTGTCCATAAAGCATAAGGTACATACTTAATTATTTTGTAAACAAACCCATATTCACATTAAGGTCTGAGAAAAACAGCTCTAGATCAAAGAAAAGAATGACAGTAGTCTACATGCAAAAGTCTGGGCATCCAAGCAATGTCTTTAAGAGAACGATTAAATCTTCTAACTGGAGACATCCCTATCTGATGGCAGAGATTGCAAAGCTCTACTTTCTGCTGGTAATAATTATTCCATCCTATTTATCATTAAGTCTCTATTACATGTTCACAGATTAAACAAGATTAGTGGAGGAACACCTAAAATGGGAGCTAGGTGGTATAACTTCACTAAAATGGTAAATGAAAGATGTGTGCCTTTCTCATTATGTATCCAACACACAATCTGTGGTGGGAAAAAAAGTGCAAGGACTAGGTGAGTCAAAGGAAGTCAACCAGAGGGATTAATCAGGACAGACCCATAGTGAGAACTCTGTCTCCTACAGACTTGGTGGCAAGGGGCATCATACCAGGTGGAAAGAAGACAAAGATGATGAGGTCCATTGGGTGAGGGACACTGGCTGGCCAAAACCCCTCAGGGTAAGATGGAAGAAGCTCACTCTGGATACCAGACTGCTGAGCTGAGGTAGAAGAGATGCGGGAAGGAAAAAGGAGGAGCGGGAAGAAAGGAGAGCGAGAGTCTGGCAGGTGTAGTAGGTTGGCACACCAGGACTAGAGGTCAAGGTCTGTGAAGAACAGGAGCCTGAAGTCAGATCCTGGGAAATAAGCAGGAATGCAGACTCTGTTACAGGAAGACACAGAACCGGTTTATAGATTCAGCCAAGTCCCTCTGACTTTGTTGCTTCTGGCCAGGTAGGGCATGTTTACCTATCAAGGACCAGAGAGGGTAGAGAACATAACTCCAGAAAGGTATGCAGCGTGGTGTTTTCCCTAAGTAGACAGGAAGCCGGAAACACTGTCCCAGAGGTTTAGGATCCACCTGGACAGAACAGTGTATCTTCACTGGAAGTAAATAAAGCCATGATTCATCTGCCAATGAGTTCACTATTTGATTTACTTTCGCTAAAACCCAGCACCCAGGAAGTTTAACTGTTTCATTTACTTAGAAAACAGGTATCAGGAAACTAAAGAGTTTTTAAAAATCACAGAAGCTAAGCAGTTTTTGTCGTAAGTCACATGTGACCTTCTGACTTCGTTTATACTAAAAAAAACAACAAAAAAAACCCACTAAAAAAACAACAACAAAAAAACAAACCAGGCAGCAGCAGAGTTCATTCTCATCTTTAGCCATTGCTGGTTTCCAACAGGTGGTAACGCCTTCCCCAGTTCCTTTGGTTCAGTTACTTTCAACAAGTTACCAGCATTTAAACTTACTCAAGCATGCTCAAAACTCAGGCACATTGAAAAAACTGACCTACATTATGTTGTCAAACTTTATAAGAAGGAAAGTATTTCAGTTAAATTCCATGATGACATCTGCTCTGAAGGAGAAAATATAGTAATGACTAGACTAAGAGAGTCAAGCCTTTGGAGCTTGAAGTAGCCTGTTTGTCAGACTTTAAAGCGAATTTCTATGACCAATTTGAAATGTAGAAGGTAAGTTAAAATATGTCAACCACTTAAGGCAATGAAACGGCCACTGAGGGCCCCAAAAAGTGGCTGAATTGCCAGGTCCTCTACTTCTTGGCCCAAGTATAGTAATTAAAGTAATCTGAGACTGGTTCTGGACAGAAAATGTTATCTATTGTTTTGTCTTTGTCTACACAGAATCTTCAGTACCAAATAGTCAATCATGATAGAGGAAATAAGAATGAAATTTGCATTACACTTTGTAGTGTTTTTAGGAATTCATGCAATTAAATGTGAGGCTAACACTGGAAACACTTGCAAAAGTAATAAATGCACACACTTACACAAACGTGTAAGTGTTCACCCTAATGCCTCTATCTTACTTTTAAGATCCTGCTGGGCCTAGAGAAACTGGCAAAAGGCACAGGCCATAAAACACAGGCAAGACATGTCCAGGTCAGCAGGGGCTGGATGGTCAGGGAATGGCATCCTCTGACCTCATCTTTCCCTAGCTGTTAGGAGCTTTGGCAAGTCATGGGGAGTCTCTGAAGCCATGCCTCCCTCTCCTACAATGTGTGGCTACAGGAACATGCTGTCCCTTCTATACCTGCTCTAAAGAAAAGACACAATGGGAAAATAT
>PVJC01043156.1:0-14629 GCA_004026665.1 Murina feae
GGCCTCTTGTACATCAGTAATATGGGAGCCCAGCATTTACCAGCAGCAGCTGTAATGTCTGTAAAGCAGATCATTCATTGTGCAACTCATAATTTATTTATTCAGAATCATATCTTATTTCAGAAAGGATCCAATGAAGCTTACACAAATACATATACCAGAGCAAGACAAAATGACATATGTAAGATGAGAAACACAGCAACAGGACAAAGGAGAGCCAAATATGGGAAGATAAGCTGTCCTGGGAGTGAAGTTCACGCACCCAATGAATGTTTCCAGTAAAATTCTGCACATTTGTCAGAGGCAGGCCAGAGGTTTGGTTCAAACACTGCAAGCTGCCAACAAACACAAAGCAATCCAATCAGGTACATGATTTGGCATCCTCAGATAAAAACAAAAAGCTATCAGAGAGCTCTCTCTCCCTTGGTCCCCATAAAGAGAACATATAACCTAACAAAAAAGTCTCCAACAACATCCTTGCAGCTGATTTGCCAGACAGCTTTGGAAGACCACCCCTCATATCAACTCTCACTAGCCAGCACACAAATCAGTATTTGCAAATGATAGAGAGGAAGGCAATCGGGCCAAGGTGTCCAAGTAGACAGCTCCCTGCAGGTCTAGATTTATCAGAAACAGATTTTATTGTATCTAGACTAACCTAAAATCCAGAGGTTGCATGCATCCACTTATCTTTTAAATTATAAACAAAACTTGATGCACATGTCCCTTTTTCTGGGGGATATGTCTGAAATTTCACAACATCCTCAAAGAGAAGCATGACTCCAGGAAAGTTAAGAATCACTGATCTAAAGAATTACACTTTTTAGTTCCTTCAGACAACCCTTCATAAGCTGTTTTTCTTCTGTGCTCCTGAGAAGTGCTGAGCCTCAAGACTGTAGCCCCTGACAAGCATCTGAAGTAGAGCTTCTCTCTGATGAGAAGTGTGGAACTCTAAGCTTAACCACTGGCCAAGCTGTTTGTCAAATGTATGATATAATAATATATGACCTTTACTATAGTAATGCCTGTAAGATATGTAATACATAACAACCTATTGTTCTAGATAGGTTTCAGCCATGGACACTGACAAAGTTGCTTCAAAGAATTGGTGATATTTCTTCAGATAATATAAAAATAAAACAAAACCCACCTTAGCCCGTGGATAAAAATTATAGGTAAGCACACAAAAATATTCATAGATAAACATTATGTTTTAATTTTTAAAATAAACTTCCCACATCACTTGATACAACCTGAGTTATTTTTTAACCTCTTTGTTGTTTTAATCTTTGTTATACAGCAAACAACCATTGCATAGCTTTAGACACACATATACACACACACACATGCAGTCAACCATCTACCCATAGTATTGGTGTTTAGAATGTCTCAAGGGCCCAAGGATATCAAGTGAGGAAGCTGGCCTATAGGACCATCAAGACAAGGCTCTTTAAGATTTCATCCATCTAGAAATCATGGCCAATCCAGAGTTTAGTCCTTGGCATAACAAGGCCAAAGATATCTTTGTCAAAAATACACAGTTGAATAGACTCTAGAGGACTAACTCATGCTAACCCAACTCATAAGAGCCTGAAGTACAAATAAGAATACCAATTTATTGCTGCTCTCCCATACTGCTAGCAATATTGGAATACATGCTCATTTATGATTCAAAAAAAAGAATACCAATTTATTAATTAATCATAGAGAATAATCTTTTAACCAATCCAAAAACTGTACCTGAAGCCAGGGTGTTGCTATCCCAATACTAGGATACTGGGAATCCTGATTTAATAGTCAGTTCCCCAGAAGTTAGAATAGAGATAGAGTTTGGGGGATACCTAATGAATGATCTATACCCAACATACACACCCTTCTAGTGATCAACGTTGTAGCTTTCACATATATAGGCTCTCTCCTTGGGTGTTGTTGCCCTAACACTGCAGACTTTTTTGATCTCTAAGCTTTCTTCTTCCATATCCTTCTCTCCAATGGTATTCCCCTAGACCAGCGGTTCTTAACCTGTGGGTCGCGACCCTTGGCGGTCAAACGACCCTTTCACAGGGGTTGCCTAAGACCATCCTGCGTATCAGATACTTACATTACGATTCATAACAATAGCAACATTACAGTTATGAAGTAGCAACGAAAATAATTTTATGGTTGGGTCACAACAAAAGGAACTGTATTTAAAGGGCCAGAAGGTTGAGGACCACTGCCCTAGACAGTGTATGATGTAATTGATGAGGGTACAGTTTGCAAGCACTATTATTCTTTTTCAAATGAAAAACTCCCAGATAAAGTGCAACTTGCCCAAGGTCACAGCGAGTATAAGGCAGAGCAGAGATTCAAAGCCAGATGTCAAGACAAACACATGCTTTCAACCTTGAAGTAAACGGTCTCTTTCCTAGGCCTCTTACCTCCAGGTCTGATTTAAATGCCCCCCTCAGTGTTTCCTTATCTCCCCAAGTATACCATAGCTGAAATTTTTGGCACACAGGTCTATCTCTGACACTACACTGAAACTTTTTGGGGATGAGAGTCACATCTCATTCGCCTTTGTATCCTTAGTGGGTTATCTGCCTTTCCGAGTTAATATGCAAACTAATCTGTCCAGTGGTTTCATATAAAAATCACCAAACTGAAGGCCTTGAACTACCCATGTAGCCGTAGGAAGGTCACAACTTCTCCAGCCATCAACAAGCATCTAATCTAAAAACGGGATGAAATGAACACAATGTGGCTTAGGTCCTTTCTGGGTCTAAAAAGCACTACCATTTATAGATGGGCCCTGGTGCGTTTTTTTTAGCCTATCTTATTAGTGTGAATTATTAGAAATAAAATTAGCCTCCTCAGTTACCTTCTGTAGCACTCTACAGACAGTATATATGTGTGTGTGTGTGTGTGTGTGTGTGTGTGTGTGTGTGTGTGTGTGTGTGTAATAGAGGTTTCAGAAATAAGCTTTCTCTTCTCTGAAAGAAGATAACTATCATCTCTACCAAAATCAAACAGTAGCACCCTCCTCTGGTGAATGTTAAAGGAGCTAAACAACACAAAAGCTAAGAATTAGATGGTGGGATTTTCTTTGAAAGAAAGAAAAAGCAAGAGAGAAAATATGTTAAAATGTGATAATACTGATTGTTTTTACAAAGAGCAGCCTTTTTAATGTAAGGCAAAATAAAAAGCATTTCATAATTTTGCTAACAATACTCACTTCTCTATTATTTAAAAATTTAATGATAGCCCTGTGCATGTAAAAGTATGTATCTAGTCCCTTTTCTGGGTGACACTTTTACCAGAAGACAGTACTGAAAATTTCTCAACCAATTTGGGTCTGCAGTTTTCAGGTTTTAAAATATCAACTTAAAAGAAAATTTAAAACCGCATTCACTTACACATGCAGAATAAAACATGCCACCAGAGCACACCAGCCAAGCAAAAGCCAAAGTTTAGCAACATTAACATTACATACAGACCCCTAAATTAAAAATAAAGCTCTGCTCTCTAAGACCAGGAACAGATTATATCATTTGCCAACAACTTCATTATAAAAATGTTTAAGAAATATAAGCTTTATTAAAAGACTTATCACCGTCTAGAACACAAAATGAAAATATAAACATTCTGACTCAAGGCAAGAAAACATATCAGTTATCATATTGGCAACCATGTCATTCCAATATGCTTTTAGTACCTAAGTACACAGCATCTCTTCCAATTAACTTCACATCTTTCCCCCACCCTGTGACCCACGGGAAATGAACCCACACTACACAGGAGGCTACACATTTACAACCAATGAGAGACCTTCATTTTGAAAGGCAGAACATAGAAAGGGCTGGGGTGGATGGGAAAGAGCAGAAACTGATTTCAGCTCTACCAAATAAATTTCCCAACTACGTTTGCCATTCCCGGCAAACCTGGTTCTACAAGGCAGGTGGATACAGTATCATGGACACATCAGCAGAGTGGTAGGTGAAGTGACATCAGAGATAGAATGCAGGTAAGATAGCTAATTGAAAGCTTTCTCAATATTCACCCAAAACAAATGCCAAAGAACAAGCAAAGATTGAAAGAGAATGGCATCCCCTACAGCCCACCCAGAGATCAGAAGGGCTAAGAAGAGAGTTGGGGGGAAGTTGGATGGGAGTGTGGGGCTGTGAGGAGAGGAGGGACATGATGAAGAAGGGGTGGGAAGAAGGTAGGGAGGCCATAAGCAAGAAAGTATGCTGCCAAAAAAAAAAAAAAAAGAGTATGCAACAATGAAACTGTTATAAACTGCCAAACTGAAAGAGATGGGGTGGCTGGCCCGGTGCTCTGTGGAGTCATATTTGCCACTTATTTCTCCTGGGCCCAAGCCCAAGGACGAGAGCCAGTTCTCCCCGGAACCTCCAGGAAACCTGAGCCCCCGGCGCGCAATCAGGGTGCCGCGGAAAAGAGGGCGAGGGGCCTCAACCGGCCTTCTAACCTCTTCACATGAACCCCAAATAAAGGCATTGTGAAGCTGAGAGCCATCTGCGCCCCACTTCGACCAGGGCGCAGGGGCGAGATCTGGCATCGCCACCTCTGCAAAGGCCAGGGGCATGTCCGGTCCCGGGCTGCGGAACCAGCTAAACACCGGCGGCCAGCGAGGCGCTGCAGTCAACTCGCCCGACTGCGTTGGCAAAGTTAATGGAGTTGGCAAAAAGCGCGGGGGTGTCCCTAGGGTCCCTCCTCGAGGCGAAGGCGATGGGAAGGAGTCACAGCTTCCTTCATCCTCACTGAGCCCTCCCTGACTCGGCTCTGTATTTTGTGTCTCTTTTCCCTAATGAGAATCAAAGATATTTTCTTCCTTCTTTGTGCCTTCCTCGGTCTCAAAACCCTAGAACCGAAGGCGCTGAGACCCCAGGCCAAAGTTCACTGTAGAAACCGTTAACTCTCCTCGCAAAACTAGCACAGTCATTTGCTGGGTGCTGGCCTTGAGACACATCATAAATGATGAGGCACGATATAAGCCAAGGGTGACCCTCCCTCTTCCAAAATGGACCCTCCGACCCAAGAAGTCTGAGTCCAAAAAAAATGTTTTTGGCAACTTGGAACTAGTGGCTTAAACCAACCTGGTACCAGGTCATCACCACACCCCTCGTACCCAAGTCCTTCCTCCCCCTCCAGCACACCACGTCCTATTATTTGCGCGCGCGCGCACACACACACACACACACACACACACACACACACACACCCGGAAAACTCCTACCTCGCCCCCGTGCCCGTCGAAGATCCCGAAGATGGACGGGTGCGTCTTGTTGGCTAGGTCCGTAAGAACTTCGAACCGGTCCTCCATGTGGTCCCTCCGGCCCTGGATGGAATACACCGCCACATTGTGGCTCTTGAACTCCCAGGTCTTGGAAAACTCGGCCTCCAAGACGTCGAGCCCCCCGAGCCGGTCGTTCTGCATCATCTCCGCGACCTTGCCCTTCACCATCTTCACGGCGTCCCGGCTGGACTTGACGATGGTCTTCACCTCGTCCGTGTGGAAGAAGTAACTCCACAGCGCCAAGCTGATGCACAGCAGGAAGAGCGTCTCGGGTCTCAGCAAGAAGTAGCGCATGATGCGACCCAGGAGAGACAGCAAAGTCATTGTATCCTCTATCATTTATTATCGCTGGAGCCCGAACCACCAGCAGCGACGCGCGCCCCGAAGGCTGGCGGGTCCCGGAGCACTGCGGGGACGGTCCGCCGGGAGGGAGGCGGAGCAGCAGCCGATGGCGGGGGGAGGAGGACCGCGGAGCCAGGCAGGAGGCACCCTACTCCGACCAGGCACGGCCGACAGAGGCAGTTTCCCTTTTGTCTCCCGGCCTCGGTGACCCGGCGGCCCGCGCCCAGCGCACGGACGCCGGTGCTCGCCGCCCGCGCCGCCTCCCCTCCCTGCGCGCCTTTGTGAGGCGGCGGCGGCCGAGACGCCGGCGGCGGCGGCAGCAGCAGCAGCAGCAGCAGCAGCAGCAGCAGCTGGTGCCCGAGCTGGACGCAAGGAATCAAGTTAAAGTTGCGCCGGGCAGGTCTGCCACGGTAGGCGGGAGAGTTCCGGGGCGCGGGCGTCCCCGCAGCCCCTCCTCGGGTGCACCTCTCCGCTCCGGGGTGCGATCGGCAGGTGAGGAGGCGCGGGGCGCGAGAGCCCGGCGGGCGAGGGATGCAGGTCCCCTCTATGGCCGGCGCTGCAGGGGAGCACAGAGCCGGCCGAGCGCTCCGATCCCTTCGGACACCCCGGGGGGCCCAAGAGAATAAAAGTTTTGCGGGAGCCTGAGCAGAGGTGGGGGTACGCGGAGCCCAGCGACGCAGCACAAACGCCGCCGAGACGCAGGCAGGCGGCCGGCTCTGCCTGCCTCTCCCAGCACCTCCCAGCTCGGCTCCTCTCGGCCCCGATCGCGCGCCCCCTCCCGACCTCCCGCCTCCCGCTCGCCCCGCCCCTCTCCGCACGCGCGCGCCCCGCCCCGCCCCGCCCCGTGAGCTGGGACTCCCGGGCCGCGAGTGCTCGGGCCGAGCTGTCAAAGGCTGAGGAAGCTCCGCTGCGGCTGGCGCGCTCGCAGCCCGGTGCGGTCCGGGCGAGTCGAGGGGGAGCGAAGGGGTGCGCCCGCTGCCTAGCTCAGGATATGGCCGTTCCTCCCTTCAGCCCGGGCTCCCAGGACAGTGTCATCCTGCGCCTGGTTGTCTGAACGCTGGTATCTCGGGAGCCCCTGCAGCCGGCTGGAAAGCGAAGAGCCGCACGTGAGCGTCCCCCCCTCCGGCAGGCAGCACAATGGTGCGGTCCCCGCCTCGCCCCGGCGTAAGGCAAGAGAGAAGGGACGCACTTTTCCGGACTCGAAAAGCGAACCGAAGGGGAGCGGACCTTGGGGTTCGGTGACAGAGGCTTTCCAGGATCCCCGAGAGGCGAAGAGGGATCCGTGAGCTTTAAAGGAGAAAGAGCCCCCCGAGAACAGCAAGATGTGAAGAGTCGGCGCCCCAGGGACATGCACCCTGACGGTAACCTCGGGAGAGGCGAGGATGCGCTGGCCTCTGTGCGAGGGGCCGGCATCCCTAGAACAGAGACAGCCGCGAAGACCCTGCTTATTCACAACGCTTCCCGGGGAGACCCCGCGGGCCCTGACCCTGCCGCGGGGCGAGGGCGAGGGCGAGGGCTGCTGTTTGGGTTTGGAGGCCCCTGCGAAGCTCCTGCCACTTCCGCCGTCTTCGCAGAAGGTGAAGTGGGGGCGGGAGCCTTCCCCTGGGCAGAAGTGAAAGACCGCGGAGAAGAGTCTGGGCTTCCAGACGCCACCGGGATAACTTGTTGAAAATATAGGCAGGTGTCAGTGGCCTTGAAGATGTTGGGGAAAGAAGAGAATTATGTACAAATCCGCTTAGAATACGGAAACGAGCGAGCGTGAAGGGAAAATATTCCCTCTCACTACCCCTGTCCAGGAAGAAGAGTGCTGATCTGCAGCTCCCATCGCCGGGCTGGACAGTGGAGCCGCCAAGCACTCCTGCCTTGGTATGAGCCCGACTGCGTTTTTTAAAAAAGAAGGAGGAGGAATAAAATACCGGAAGGAAATACACCGAAATGTTCGTGGTGGTTAACTACAGTGGCTTTTTCATTTTCTGCCTTGGACTTTTGTTCTGTTTTCTACGACTTTTTCAAAGTTTTTACCAAAGACATAGATTGCCATCATAACCAGAAAAAAAATGAAAAACGTTGACCTTTAAACGGCATATACAATATGATTTCAATTACATGAACATGCATAGAAAAAAAAAACCAGGATGGAAATATGAGAAACTGTTAACAGCGTGTTATTTTTGACAACTAAGATATGGTCACCTGTTCTACTTTGTACTTTTCGGTATTTTGCAACTGGTAAATAGAGAACCAGTTCAGAAATAAATCAGGTCATTCTGTCCCAAACTCATAAGTTATGAGGTTCAAAAATGAGATATTGGGTTCAAAAGCCTTTGGGAACTAAAAAGCAAAGGTAATGTGTTAATGTTAATGAAGGTGAGTTTACAATATTTCTTACTGAAGTTAATAAATGGCTTTCATACAGCCTCTCTGTACATGGATCTGTTTCTCTATGGCAAGATGCCAGATCAAGATACCAGAACTACAACGAGGCCCTGGAATAGAAGTATAATTCCAAACCTACAGGCCCATCCAGCCTGTCCATAACATTACTGTTTTGATGATAACAGCAGATACTAGTGAGAGGCATGATTCTGTTTCCACAATTCCTAAATAAAGAAAAAGACCACAGTGGTCTCTCTGGAGGTTAAATAGGAAGAGGAGGGCTTGACTTCTAATAAATCTAAATATTCTAAGGAGTCTGTAGATATAGTCTTTGGTATTTACATCTAAGTAGATACTTTGTGTGAAAATCAGTAGAATGATTTTTCAAGCAGACCCTATCAGCGTTTCCTTATTTCTATTAAGAAATACATGTCATTGCCCTAACCTGTTTGGCTCAGTGGATAGTGCGTCGGCCTGCAGACTAAAGGGTCCCAGGTTCGATTCTGGTCAAGGGCATGTACCTTAGTTGCGGGCACATCCCCAGTGGGGAGTGTGCAGAAGGCAACTGATCGATGTTTCTAACCCTCTATCCTTCTCCCTTCCTCTCTGTAAAAAATCGATAAAATATGTTTAAAAAAAGAAATACATGTCATCTACATAGTAATTTGTAGAGACCTAAATAAACTTTTTGATATAGTTTACTGTGAATTTTAATGTATTTGAGAAATAAAAAAGACCTTCCTCTCGTGACAAACTAACATTTGAATATTCCTTGAGATTATAAAGATTTTTCATATATGTTTCCATTCTCATAACAAGCCTGTGAGGAGCCCAGAGGAGCTATTATTTCTGTTTATAAATATGAGGGCAGTAAGGCACAAAGATGTTAAATCAATATCACAATTCAGCAAATAAGAAGTTGGGAATTCAAGCTCAGTTACAACCACCAATTCAATACTTTAACATGCATTGATTGCCTGCTGATACTGAGATGATTAGTCTAATTTTTATACTTCTCTAGTAACATTTTAGTAAATCTGTTACACCTCAAAAAGGATGCACAAGTTCTTATTCCACAAAGACTTAAGTCTTTGGGACAAGCACTATAAATATTTGTGGGGCAGAAAACAAGTGCGAGGTAACTTTCCTTAATTTCTACATAAAAGCCTAAAAGATTTGTTGCTAAAGTAAAATATCTGAATTTCACAGGGAAGAAAAGAGTATACAATGTAAATTAGGCAAATATTTTACCATTTACAAGTGACAAGATAATGAACAGAGCTAATTGCAATCCTAGGTTTTCATGAGATACAAAAAATAGTGATAAATAGTTACCAGGTAATTACCATTTCAACTATGCAATTAACTCATGTCAGCCTTGCACGTATATAAAGAACATAAAAAATAGCTTTTAAAAATAATAATTCTCAGAAGAAACTTCAAAATTATAGCTTTTGGGCTTAAGAAATCTTCAGAACAGAGTTTGATTACTCATCTGTCTCAAGTATGATGTTGTTCCATAATGTCCTCATTTCTTTTTTGGTTTTGCCACTTATTACAAAGTTGTAAAAATCAAATGTAAAGTGACTTATCAACAGAGCTTCTTAGTGATGAATGTAAATTAAAATCCCTGAATTTTAAATGAGCCTTTTACACACAGAAATTCTCTGCACATTTTAATTTGATTTATATTCTTAAATTGTCCTGACATCTAAACTAATAAAAGCGAAATAGTAAAATTAAACATTTCTTGGGGACGGTAAGCCACGCCCACCAGCCAATCAGAGCGGCTGTATGCAAATTAGCCCAGCCAAGATGGCAGCGGCGGACACCCGGAGGCTTGCCTCCGGGTGTCCGCTGCCCCCATCTGTTGCCTTCTTGCAGGCCACACGGGTGGGGGGCCAGAGGAGCGACTGCCCGCAGCCCCACACCTCCAGGCAGAAAGCAGCCTGGAAGTACGTCCATGATCGTGGGGGCTTGGGCACACACGCCTCCGTGAGTGCCCGTGCCCCGCAATCGATTTCAGGCGGCAGGGCAGCCCAGGCCTCCAGGCTGCCCTGCAGCTGGAAGTAGATCCGTGACCGCGGGGGCTCGGGCACAGAGGCGTGTGTGCCCGTGCTCCCACGATCGATTTCAGGCAGCAGGGCAGCTGGGGCCTGGTGGAGCAAGCCTCCCTGAGTACCCGTGCCCCCCCTCCATGGATTCCAGGCGGCTGGGCAGCCTGGGGCGGGGGGAGGCGGAGGATCTGAGCCAGCTCCGCCCCTGAGGCTGAGGCCTGGAAATCGGTGGGGGGCACACAGCACACAGGGAGGTGTGCCCTCCGTGTGTGCTGTGTGCCCCAATGGATTCCAGGGTCCCAAACTGTGAGAGAGCACAGGCCGGGATTAAGTACCCCCCCAACCCCTGCCAAGTGCACAAATTTTTGTGCACCGGGCCCCTAGTCCTATATAATAAAAGGCTAATATGCAAATTGACCAAACTAAGACACACACTGACCACCAGGGGGCAGACACTGAATGCAGGAGCTGCCACCTGGTGGTCAGTCAGTGTGCTATCACAGGGGGAGCTCTGCTCAGCCAGAAGCAGGGCTCAGGAGTGGCAAGTGCAGTGGCAGTAACAGGAGCTTCTGCCTCCATGGCAGCACAAAGGATGTCTGACTGACAGACATTCCCCGAGGGCTCCTAGACTGTGAGAGGGCACAGGCTGGGCTGAGGGACACACACCCCAGTGCACCAATTTCATGCACCAGGCCTCTAGTCTGCTTATAATATGTACTGAGTATTAAATATGACTCTTTTACTAATATTTTTAGATACACACATTATCTGTGTATAACCTCTTAAATTATACATACAAGTGAAATAAATCAGTCAAAGAAAGACAAAAAATGAACTATACATACAAAAGAGTGTAAAAGTATTTTTAGGAAGCACAACCCTAAGTACTGTACTCATGAACCCACTATCCAACCTAAAAACTGGATTGTGACTAATTTTTGTACCAGCCAAAGGATTCTTTTCCCATCCCACCTCCCTACCTGTACTCCACAGGTAGCCACTATCCTGCATTTTATGTTTTAACTTTCCTTAACTTGAAAAAAACTAAGCTCATCATATGTCAAAATCACTAGATGATATAGTCTTTTAGTTTTGCTTGGTTTTGAGCTTTATAAAAAGGTTGTTTTGCCCTAGCTTGTTTGGTTCAGGGGATAGAGCATCAGCCTGCAGACTGAAAGGGTCCCAGGTTCGATTCCAGTCAAAGGCACATGCCAGGTGGTGGGCTTGATCGCCAGTAGGGGGTGTGCAGGAGGCAGACAATCAATGATTCTTTCTTATCATTGATGTTTCTATTTCCCCCTCTCCCTTCCTATCTGAAATCAATAAAAATATTTTTAAAAAGGTTGTTTTAATGTATATAGTCTTTTGGTACTTTTTTTTTAACTTGATATTATATTGAGTGAAATATTTCCATGTCGTTTCATGTAATTCAATCCTTTTCACTGCTATATAATATTCCACTGTATCACTGTTCCATAATTTATGTGTTCATCTTTCTTCTACATAGATTAAGCCAGTGTTTTGCTATTATAATAAATGATTTCATGATTTTTTTTACTATCTTAGTATACATATGCAGAAGTTCTCTGAAGTATATCTGTAGGAGTGAAATTACTGGATAGTTGGGGGGGGGGGGAATGTTTAACTTCACAATTTATGGCCAAATGGTTTTTGAAAATACATTGCTCCTATATATATTTCCAAAGTGTGATCAAAATTCCTTATTATAAGGGACCATTACTATAAATTTTATGTTAAAAGTGATATTTATCCTTTTGCTAAATAGTTAACCATGAGCATGACTATTGAATTATATTAAATCTGCAAAACTTCTCATAAAACCTTTCTAGATGTAAAATTGAGTAATAAATCTTGTGTTTTAAATGCCCTTTAAGTGAAAATTAATCTTAGCAGTTAATCTAAGAAAATTAATTCATTTTATATAAGTATAATAGTGTACCAATCTACACATACTTTACTATTATACATGTTCTGTCAAACAGAGAACTAATTTGGCAAATACTAATTATGTTAGGTGCAATATGATTTTTATTTCACTGTACTCCAAAAGCACAAGGTCCTTTTCTTATAATTCAAGTTTTTATATTAATTACAGAAATATATCAAGAATATTTGTTTTCAGAATAAAATTTTTATGCAATTGTACCAACTCTGTTTATAGAAACCATACTTATCCTAAGAATCTTTCATCTAATTGCCCTAGGTTTTTCTCTGATAATCTTCAAGCAAGCTTCCTAAATTACAATGTTAATCTAAAGCATTACCTAAATTGCTTTATCCTAACTTAGCACACATCAACATTCTAATTCATAATATGAAGCACTGTGAATAGTTGAATAATCCAATGCTAACAAGAAATAGCATAGGTGGAAAGATAAAATTTTGTTTCTCTCCCTATAGGAGGTAGTGATATTTTTGCTTTAGAGCAATTTAGAAAAAAAAAATTGTATCAGCCTCAAAAACACAACTAACTCTGGTTGGTAGTCTGGCAGAACAGTAAGAACAGGGTCCTTGAGAAGCTGGAGTTAACCCACACTTGAAGTCTATTTGTAGTATATCAAAATAGACTAATAGTTAAGTCCCATTCTTATACCAAAATTTTTCTGACGACTGCTCTGAGCACCCTAAGAATAATTTGAAGTCCCTTTGGTTATCCTATGTTCCCTAAATTATTTATGTTGAAAACATTTGTTTATGTTGGGGGAACTAGTAGAAAGACTAAATTAGGAAGTCTGAAGACTTTGAATATAAGATTATTCACAAAACCATTCTGTTTTTACTCTTCTTGGTGGAATGCTTGATAAGCTTTTCAGTCACACAGGATATAATTTGAGGTTTGATTCCTGATGAGATACTTGAGGTAAAGATTGTTATGACAAAATAATCACATAATCTGAGATTATGTAAAGGTAAAAGTAGGACACATTGCATTTGCATGGCACTTGGAGTTCCTCTTTCTGGCTCTTAGGTTGCCTCAGTAGTCTCCAACATTAATTCGTTGCTACCTGAGTCTAAGTTGCCAATAACTTCTTATACTGTAGCCACACACTTAGTTTACTCCTGCATTGCTTATAAGTAGCTTGTCAATTCCTTGCCTCCAGCCATACCTGCCCTGCTGAGGGACTCTTTGAAAGGCTCCCCACTTCTCTCCATCTATTCAAAGCACACATCCTTCCCTCTGAAGCTGTTACACTTCCACAGATATTTCCCAAATGGCATCATAATTTAAAAGGGTTTCAATCATCATTGACCCCTAGAGAACATTCTTTGGACCATGTGTGGCCCTGGAATTCCCAGAGATTGACCAGATAGCCTAAATACTGAAATTAAATATCATAATTTCTAAGATTTCAAATGATTGATCCCAACCAATTAACAAATATGTATTCCATTGAATTTTAATTATCTACTGGTTATTTCCTACTTCCCAATGCTTTTCCTGGTCATGAATCATCATTCCAGTCTCTAACTGCCTGAAAATGTATTACCTTATTTTTCTCCTTATTGCACAACTCTTCTAATACTTTTAAACAGTGATGGTAAATGTTTAACCACGTACTCTGTAGGACTGGGGATGGGAAGTGACCCAGGTCTGCACTGTTTGCCAATTTCTGTAGTATAAATACTCCCACCATGGCTGGTTTGAAGCTATAGCAATGAATATGAAGTTGGAGTTGATCGTAGCACAATATTATATAGTATTTCAATAACAGATATTCCTTTGATTTGAATAACTTTAAGAACATAAATAATATTAAAATATAGTAAAATAATTAGAAAGTGATGAGTTTTGAATAGTTATTACTTTTGTAATAGTTTTTAATATAGTTTATTTCATTAAAGATTTTATGTGCCTGTGTTTAACAACAGACTGGCAAGATTCTTTTCTGCTAAATATATATATATAATATAATATAATAAAAGAGAAACATGCAAATTAACCATTACCACCAGCCAAGAAGAGCGGCTGTATGCAAATTAACCCAGCCAAGATGGAGCCAACAGCCATGGAGCTAGAGCAAATCAAAGGCTTCTGTTGCAACTGCCTGCCTAGGCTGGCTGAGCCTCTGCTCACAGCCACACCCACCAGCCAATCAGAGCGGCTATATGCAAATTAACCCAGCCAAGATGGAGGCTGGCAGGGCGGCTCTGCACTGGGAGCCTCCACTGCCAGCCGGCATAGCTGTGCCAGGTGTGTCAGCTCAGTGGGAGGGGGGGTCTGGCCTGGGGCCTCCTCGGGGCATCCAGGAGCAGCTGTCCTGGGTCTGCTGCCTAGCTCCGCCCCTGGGAGCCTCCGAGGAGTATCCAGGTGTGCCTGTCCCGGGTCCACTGCCTGGCTCCACTCCCTGGGGGCCTCCCTGGGGTATGCAGGAGCACGGGGCCTCTGCAGGGTGTGCAGGAGCAGCTGTCCTGGGTCTGCTGCCTGGCTTTGCCCCCCGGGGGCCTCTGCGGGACATCCAGGAACGCCTGTCCTGGGTCCACTGCCTGGCTCTGCCCTGGGGGCCTCCGCAGGGTGTCCAGGAACACCCGTCCAGGG
>PVJC01043157.1:0-14647 GCA_004026665.1 Murina feae
TCAGCTGATTTCTCAACAGAAACTTTGCAGGCCAGAAGGGATTGGCAAGAAATATTCAAACTGATGAATAGCAAGAACCTACAATCAAGATTACTTTACCCAGCAAAGCTATCATTCAGAATTGAAGGTCAGACAAAGAGCTTCACAGAAAAGAAAAAGCTAAAAGAGTTCATCACCACCCAACCAGCATTATATGAAATGCTGAAAGGTATCCTTTGAGAAGAGGAAGAAGAAGAAAAAGTAAAGGTAAAAATTATGAACAACAAATAAATATCTATCAACAAGTGAACCTAAAAATCCAGTGAATAAAAAAAAATTTGATGAACAGAATAAACTGGTGAATAGAATATAATCAGGGGCATAGAAAGGGAATGGACTAACAATTCACAGGGGGGAAGGGGTGTTAGGGGGTGGGAAGAGACTGGACAAAAATTGTACACCTATGGATGAGGACAGTGGGGGGGGATAAGGGCAGAGGTGGGGTGGAAACTGGGAGAAGGGGAGCTATGGGAGGAAAAAGAGGAATAACTGTAATAATATGAACAATAAAGATTTTTAAAAAAAATTTCCAGAGTGTAATCTACTATCTTATTTTTTACAGACTCTCCCCTCTGGATGTATTGTAGTTTTATTTAAATATGGCATCAAACCCAAACCATTTTTTCATTTTAATGGCAAAGGGGAGTGAGGGAGGCAAAAGAATTCAATGATAAAATTAAGTTCTTCATCCTTGGTAGAGAGAGATTTGCTCGTTTTGTGTCCTAGCAATCACACACCATTGCTACTCAATATCTCTCTCTCTCTCTCTCTCTCTCTCTCTCTCTCTCTCTCTCTCTCTCACCCCTGAGAACTGCAGCATATACCTCTGCCTCTCTGTCTTATCTTCATCCTTTGGCAGATCTTGCCAAACAAGGGGCCACACATTCCCCTGTGCACCAGAATCTTGTTGGTAATAAGACAGAGTGTTATATTAGACAAGAAAATGTTTCCTTGATCTGACTTTTGTGCTTTCACAAGACTTTTACTTTTGATCAACTTTGGCTTTGTGAACCTGATTTTGGGGTAGGCTTTTCTACATGAATTCTGTTTCTGTTGAAGAAACAGGCAAATTTGACATCAGGAAGCAAAACGTGAGAAGAGATTATGAAGAGTTTCTAAAAATTATACAAGAGATGTAATTCACTTAAGAAAAGGTTCCCTTTGGGTCATTTCTGCTTATAGCTCTGAGCTCCTGGGAAAATTTGGTAGACTCCCAAAAAACTCCAGGAGCTTAGACTTGATGATGATGGTGACTGATGATGATGACATTGACAACTTTTATTGGAGGTTTACTATGTGAACATTTTACATACACAATTTAATTTAATTTCCAAAACACCCTTCCAAAAGAGATGCTATTTACCATCCCCATATTATATGTGAGGTCGCTACATTTCAGAGGTGCAGTGTGTGACCAAGTGATGAATTCATCCATACTGAAACAGCTACCAAAGTCATGGTCTAAATCCAGACCATTTAACTCACTCAATCACTCATCTATTCTGTCTGATTAATCTCTGAGGTCTCTTTCTTCTAAAATTTCCTAAGTTATTTCCTAAGATTTCTCCCTTTTGCCAAACAAAAGTCTTGCCTGTGTCTAAGACCTTGGCCTGTTTCAATTGGATATAATGACATATATAAATCTGAACTGGAGAAAAGGGAGTAGAGAAAAGGAAAAAAGGGTAAGAAAATTCTGAGCTCAGACTCTCTAATGGCTTTAGTAACTCTATAATCCATCCTACTAATCCAGTTTTAATTATATCAATAAGTAGATAGGGCTTGGTCTATTTTTCAAGACAGAGTGTAATGTGTGAGTAATTTTTCACACTGCTTCTTTCTTTTTAAAAAAATCCTATAAGAACTTTGGAACTTACTAGTATGAACAAATCAAACAATGCCTTTTTAAAAAATAAATCACCATCCTTATAATAAGATTTAAAGGAGTGGTCTGTGAAGTTTGGGGATCCTGCAGACACATCCTGGGAATTCTCCTGATGGCTCATAGCAGGCCCAAGCCCCTGACTTCAGCCACAGGCAAAGATTCAAACATCATATGAAGATGAGCAGGATGGGTGTGGGGTCCTGCCACTTATCAGAAGTCACAGCACCCCACACCCATGATATCAGCATGAGATTAATCCATAAATCAAAAACAATTTTAATTTTTAAAAGGTAAAAAAATGAAAGACCTGCTTGAAGCAGACAAGCCTCCTCATCAGGAAATTATGGCAGAAACTGCCATCAGTGAGGACTCCCCTTTCCCCTGCCCCACCCAGGGGTCCTGTGACAGTGATGGGCTGTTGCTGGGTCCTGACAGCACATATCCAGATGAACTTCTGACCACTGGCCACTTAAAGAGGCTTACCAGCAACTAAAATTAGATTGGCTTCTATTCCAAGCCCAGGGCTCCTTCATGGCCGACTTTCTTTTATAAGAGTCTGTGATGGTGGTTTGTTTGATTTAAAGAAAATCAATGAAAAGTTACATGAGAAGGAAAGAAACAGAAGACCAGGTATTCCCAGGTTAAGATAAAAGTCCAAATGAAGGGCACAGCACATACCCTGTGTCATTCTCTCTTTCTCTTTTCCTCAAAGCAAAGAGAATGAGAGGCCTTTGAGATAAAGTGGAAACAGTTTTTTGTTGCAGTGGTAGCATTTTCTTCATCTTTGGAGCATAATCTGATAGGCCTAATCCAGTAAAAATGGCAACTACTCACAACAGGATGACTAACACAGGATAGAACAGATGGAAAGATATGTGATCTCAAAATGCAGCTTTTGGTGTTTGCAGGGACTGAGGTCACTCATGCAACATGAACTTGCTTTTCCCTTCGTTCCTTTCCTGATAATAACTGGGGGCAAGGAGTGGGGGGGGGGAGGAGATGGGGAAGGTATATACAGGACCAGAAAAATGCACAAACAGGTTCATCCTCTTCCCCTCCTTCTGAGGGGGAGAAACCATGCAGACCTTGGCCTCTGACCAGGTAAGACCCCTTGACTGCATAATTAGGTTAGCTGAATTAGAAAGGCTGTCATGGACACAATGACATTTTCCTCCTAGGAGCCACCCACTCCCCTGTCCCCCATCAGGTACCAAAGCATTTCCATGAGTCTCCTCAAGCCTCTATTGTGTCTGTTATTTATGATCTTGGTGCCTTTTCTTTTCAGGGTATTGGTCCATAATAGTGCCGTCTATGTTATTTATGACCCTAGGAATAACTTAAACCACATTAGGAACCACCATATTATAGGGACTTTAGAGAGCTACATTTTTCTAGTTATGGTTAAACTACTGCAGTGATAAATCCAATCATAAGAGTGCAAGAGGGAGTCCACAGGACAGGTGCTCCCCATTAGTCATGGTAAGGAAATGCAGGAACAAACGCTGGCACACAGATGCTTCAGTATCTCTTCCCAAGTAGAGCTGTGGGAATCTAAAACGGTGAGGGGCAGCAGATGGGTGTGAAAGCCAGTAATGAGAAAAGATGGGTAAGGCTATGGTGGAAAGGGAAGGAGAGGAAGTGATGGAGACAAAATGGTATGCCACTGTGCCTGGGATAGGGGGAAAAAGTGGTTCAGAAGTTATGTCTATTTCAAACTCTCATCTGCGGGTTCTCCCCTCATGTCTATAGACAAGCTTCTACCATGGACTGGAGATCCACAATTGAAATATCCAGAAAAGAGGCACACCTAGAATGCCAGCTATGGACATCAGTTCTGTAACAGTTCCTCTTTTTCTACAATTTAGTTTATTCATCCATGAAAATCAGTACTAGTTCCCTCTTTATCTTCCCATTAAAGCCAAGGCATCCTTAATATATGGGTTTTCATCGCATGACCCAGAATGGCTGATCCCACTTCCATCTTCACATTCACATTCAGCCAGTAGAAAAGGAAAAAAAGGAAAAAGGAGGGTAAGTCCCTTCCCCTTAAGGACATGACCTGGAATTTGATCACATCCCTTCTACTCAAATTTCATTGGCCAGATCTTAGTCACATGGTCATGCTTAGCTGTAAGGGAAGGTGGGAAATGAACACTGGAAAGTCATGTACCCAGCTAAAATTTCTTATTCAATAGAAAGGGCAGAACAGCTGTCTCCAAAACCTGGCTTCAGGAGTTACAAGTTCCCATTCATAAGGCAGTAGGAAAAGTTGCAGTGAAGTAGAAGGGGAAAAATAAAATATATTTTAAAAAATTAAGAGGCATAAATATCAACTAGCATAGGTAAGCCAAACTCCTCTTCTAGCACTCTCTACCTACTCTAGTCTTCCAAACTCCTTCTCCTCAGGATTTATTTCTGGAATGGGAACTCTGACTCTCATAAACGATTAAATGAAGGACATTATGCTTTTCTGCACCACAGTCCCAATTCTTTAAGTCATGCCCTTCGCATTGTGTGACTGAAGGGAGAGCACCAAAAGGAGGTAGAGTTCACTTTCTGGATGCAGAATAATCTTGAGAAGTTGATTACAAAGAGCATAACTGATGTTTGGGTTTGTCTCAGTTTTACAGAACAAAAGGTGGACTGCTCTCCCCTAACTATCTCTTCTCACAGTATCAGAAGAGAAAGCCCCTGAATCTGTTTACCTAGTTTCAAGTTCTCATATATTAAATCTTTTAAAATGGAGACTTTTACAAAAACAAACTAGAAGTGTTTCATGTTTAGGGCACAATGTTTTAAACTACAATTTCTTAATTACACAAAAAATTACCCCTGTTTGAAATTGATTTATCATGTGCTAAAGGCTTGAGAGAATGCTAATATCAAACCTTATCAAATCTTTAAAAGTCTAAGGCATTCACAAAATAAAAGCAATTTTATTAAATAGAGAGTGTAACTAACAGGCTTGAGCGAGATGTATAATTATAAATATATTCTAATTAATTCCTTCCCATTTCTTGTTTATTATCCACATGAACCCATTTAAATAAACTCACAAATGATTTTGCTAAGCAATAAAGTAATGCAGTCTCTTAGGAAAGACACATCTTCCTGTTCCTTTGACCACAATGTTTGCTTAAAAAGACAGAGTGGCGGGTGAAGATGAGATTTTGGAGACCCTATGCATCTTGGACAGTTGATGAGATATGAGATATGGGGGGCTTATACTTTGATGACATCACTCTCATGTAATACTCTCCCTTTGAGTGGGCCTGGAATTTATTATTTGCTACTAATATAATATGGCAATGGTTAGGAGATTTTGCAGATGTAATTAAAATCTCACCTGACTGGGTATGGCGCAGTGGTTGAGCACTGTCCTATGAACCCAGAGATCACTGTTCAATTCCTGATCAGGGCACATGCTGCATTGTGGGCTCTAACCCTGGGTGTGCAGGAGGCAGCCAATCAATGATTCTCTCTCATCACTGATGTTTCTCTCTCCCCCTTCCTCTCCGAAATTAATAAATAAATATAATTTTTAAAAATAGAAAACAGGCATTGACAAATAAACTATTAAAAAAAAATCTCTCAGCAGTTACGTAAGTTAATCAAAAGGGAGATTATCCTGGGTGGGCCTAACCTGATCAAAGGAGTTCTTTAAAACAGTATTTAGAGGTAAGAACCTACAGCAAATTCTCTCTTTTTCTTTCTCTGGCTTTGAAGAAGCAAGCTACCATGAATTCTACAGATGCCAGAAAATGAATTATGCAAACAACCTGGGGTACCCTGAGAAGCAGATTCAGCTATTGTTGAGCCTCCAGATGAGAACACAGCCTAGCCAGCACCTTGAAAGCAGTCTTCTGAAACTCTGAGCAGGGAGTCCAGCTAAGCAAAGCCCAGACTCCTGACCTACAGAAGCTGTGCAATAATAAATAGATATTGTCTTAAGCCATCACATTTGTGCTAATTTGTTATACGAAAACCAAAAACTAATACACGATGTGATTGCCCAACATGTGCCAGTGGCTGAAGGGACAAAGAGAGGCGCAGAGCTCTTCGGAAGCACAATTTTAATCCCGCATCACTTCCCACCCCAGAGCTTTTGCTCTTTGACAATGCTTGCTGCCATCCTGCCTCCAACCTCAAATCAGGTTTCTGCCTATGATTCAATCTTTGGCTCCCTAGGAGAAATCTCTTTTTATATAAAATTAATATATAAATAAATTTGCTCTTGGAGCAATGCAGTGTGGAAGAGAACCTGCCAGGCTAATGTTCATCACAAAGAAAGATTGCAAAAGGGAGGGGAAAGGCAGAGCTTTACCCTCCACAGGGAAGCAGAGAATTCATAGTGATCTTATTGCAGATGTAAAATTAGGTCAGGGGCTCTATAAACTGATTAAAGCTAATGCTTCGCACTTCCAAGGAAAACAGAAGGGAATGATCTCTGGCTCAGGATGAGATAGAAGGAGAATGTCTATGTTCAGTCCTGCCATGTAGGATACTTGGCCAAACTGAACATTCAGGAAAGGAGCATCCAAACACTGGGAAAACTTCTAACAAGTAAACAGGAGACAGCCTACATACACCCACCCCTAACAGTAGCGTTAAAGTGAGCTCACCAGTACTTAAATGTTCCCGAAGTTCAGGAACTCCAAATCACCCCGCTTTTCCCCAAATTAATCCCTATCTGCAGCTCTTAGCCTCTGGTGCCTTGTGTTTTGATACGTATTTTATAGAGAGCTGGTGTGAAGTGTTCTGTTCTGTGTCCCCCAGTTTAAGGTAACTTCAGGAAGCACAAACACAATTCTATCACCAAGCCTCTTCTTCAATCCCCATTTCAACTAGGGTGTTACCCCCAGCCCCTTTATTTTGTCCTCTTTCTCTTTCCCTGATGTTTCCTCCTCTTGATCCCTTCTCAAAGTTACAGAAAAGCCATCTTTGTTTCCCTTATATCCTAACCTTTCCCTCCTATTCCCAGGGAAACTTAAAAACAAATAAAAACAAAACAAAATAAAAAACACAAAACACACACACACAAAACAAAAAACAAAACAAAACAAAAAACACAAAAAACCTGGTCCGCATTCTTAATTTATTTATTGGATTCCTCAAACAACCCAAGTCACTATAAAAGGGTTAAAAAGACAAAGATTCTCTCCAGGCAGAGTAGGAGCAGCTTTTGCAATTGCAAAGGTGTGTGATTTGAATGGGGAACTCTTCACTGAGTTCCTAAAATCTCTTTGCTATTTTTGTTTGTTTTTAGAAATGTGGATATATGGGGAAATAACAGATTGGTAAAGAATATAGCAATTCTGATTCTAAATACTGCTCTAAATACCTATGGAGGAAATTACCTAATTTACATATTTGACTTACATGGCATAGAATGAAGAGTTGCGGGGCTGGATAAGGCTGAGGATCACCTGTTGATAGCTAGTGAGCCAAACTCCTTAACTTGGACTTTAAATCAAACATTAGGGGAGGACACTTAAGACTTAAATCAGTTACATTTAATTTCAGTTGTGATTAGAATAATTCTGTTCATTTTTTGGTTCAAGGCCAGTTACTAGTTCAAATTAACTTGGGAAAACATTACTCAAATTATTTGGTCCACCCTCCACCCAGATCAGAAAATGATAGGTCTAGTTTGAGTTCCATGAAAAATAATGGGTTTAGTTCTGATACAATTCTCTGTGAAAGAAGCTCAATGCCAATGAAAGGTACCTGGTTTTCCTTCACAAGGACGACTGTTCAGAATGGTTCATGTGCCTCCCCTACACCTTACCCACACCTCTGGCCCCAGGAGGGTCACATAAAGTTGGCTGTTGTAGATGAACCCAGTGGATGGTGCTTAGGATAAAGCTTTGTGGTTACTCTCAGTCCTTTGTGATAGGGTGTCAGTTTCCAGACATTGGGTAGAATAGTAAAATTTAACTCTCCTGACTTATCTAGTCCCTATAGCAGAATTTCTTCGCACAGGTGCCTCATATGACTTTGAAAAAGGCACCTCAAATCCTGCATTGCCTAAGAACATTCTTTATGGAAAAAAGCTCAATGTCTCACTTTCAATGTTACTTTAGTCCCCTACAGTGACAGCATGAATAAAATCCAGTTTTATAAAATTAGCTAAAATAAAACAATGCAACAGCAACTTTCTCTCCATTAATGAAACCTAACCCTCTTCTCAGAAACCTGTTAGCTCACTGTACCCTGCTCTAAGGTATTCTGACTTAAAATTTCTTCAGCTAATGAACCAGGGTAACTGCCTACATATCCTCTACTGTAGCAATTAGGACACACTGGATCTTTTGGGTGCCACCAAACCCTGCTCCATTCATGAATAAGGGGTGACATCCTCCTCCTGACATCTGTGCCATATACCTGCCTTGTCAATATCACTCATACTTCATGGGATCACCAATGGATCTCAGCCAGCAGGAGCCAATGGGAATAAAGCAGGAACTTAGCAATGGACAGGATTCAAGAAGAACCTGTCCATGAAGAAAGCTGATGCTTTGGAAAGATGTGTTTGGTAGGGAAAGAGGGAAATTTGAGTGAGCTCAGAATGCATAAAAGGCTAAACTGAAACAAAATGGACAGGCAAGCTGTCCAAAGCATATATCACTCCAGAGAGAATAATGGTCAGAACGACATGGGTTCCCCTCTTGCTGTGTCCAGGTTAAGTGGCATCAAAGAAACTCATGGGAAATGGCCTGATCTTAGAAAGTGACTTAATTTCTAACCCATTTATTATTACTCCAGACAAAGGAGGCACATGATGTTAAGTGTGCTACTTGTAAAGAACTTGAGTACCTTCATGCTGGGAGGAAGGACCTTCTTATTAAAAAGTAAAGTTATTTGAAACTTCAAGAACAGTGATTATGATGGCCAGAAGGTACTGGGTGCAGCATGTTCTCTAATACAGAGCACTAGGCTGAGAATCATCAAATCTGGGGGTTATCCCTACTTTTTTATTTGATTCTCCATATTTGAAAGACTAAGAAAGAAGAGGAACATAAGAAAAACTCTTATTCTGACTTTCTTAAAATGGAAAAAGAAAGACATAATAGATGGTGGTATGGGCGTATTTCTTCAGAATATTTTCCAGAGCAATTAAGAAAAATATATTACATAGATTCCAACATATTACTTCTTCTCTCTCATTTGTTTCAGATGCACTTGAAGATACTGGGTCTGAGTCCCAGTTCTGCAACTTATGAGTTCTATGATCTTGACTTAACCTCTGTGAGCCTCACTCTCTCACAATAATCAGCTAATAATATTACCCACATGTACCAGTCAGAGCCCTGGCAGGAAGCGGATGGCATACTCAAAAGGAGTAACTGAGATGAGTTTAATTGAGATGAGGTCAACTATAAAGGAGAGCAGGGTTAGGGAAACAGTGAAGAGCACAACACCTTAGAACTAGCAGCAACAGTGAGCTATGGCTATACCTAGATCGAAGGGCACAGAGAGGGAGTACTCCTATCACCTGGGGAGATGAGCTATAGAAGGAACTTGCCGGATGGGTCTGGGGTCTTTAGTGGTCTTTAGTAAAATGGAAGCAGCCAAAACTTGGTCACTTTCTGTGAAATAAATACCCATCTCACTCTCCTCTCACTCTCTAATATCTTGATTTGGAATTGCGAAATACAACTGAAAACAAGGGATCCCATTGACATGGTCTGTGCTGGTTGACCTCTTGGGGCACAAAACAAATGGAGGGAGGGAGGGGAGCAAGTATGAAAGGACAAATGAAAAATATCCAACGAAACAACTCATAAATGTACTGAACCAAACCCTATGATGGTTCTTCGGTGGATAAAGACCCTTCAAATGGAGCAGCATGTGAAAGCCTACCTTCCACTGCAAGCTTTCAATAAGAAAAGACCGGTATTAAGTGTCACCTTAACCCTCCCTGCGTTCCACATTCAAACCAATCCCTCTATGGTTCACATATCACCTTGTGCTTATCGACATTAAACACACCTGTTATTTGTTTTTATTCCTACCTACACTATGGACATGTTACAGAATCATGGAATTTTAGAAATAGAATAAAGATAACATTAAATTACGGATGCCAGCAACTCTTCCATTCCACAAATATGAACTGAGCTTGGATTTTATCATCCATGCCAATTCTAAGTAATTGGCAGTAGCTACCTAGAGCATCGTGTTGAGAAAAATCAAAAGCCAGACCCCCACTTAAGTAGGAAACATGTTTCTTACAGCTGATGAAAGGGAGAGTGACAACATATATACTCAGCTGAGCTACTTTATCTTCAGACAAATACAGGCTACCTAGCTAAAATTGAACTTCAGACAACCAATGTATAATTTTTAGTACAAATATATCCCATGCCATATTTTAGATCATATTCTAAAAACTTATTCATTGCTTATATGAAATTCAAGTTAAAAAATGGTCACCCTGTGTTTTCTTTTGTTTATCTTTTGTTTTGTTTTGTTTTTGCTAAATTTGGACAACCCTGGCCCTGAACCTGGATGAGATTCTTAGCTAACTTTGACACTTGGTGGATGAGGCACCTGAGGCCCATAGATATCAAGAAACTTTTCAAAGTTACACAGCTAGTTCAAACAGCATCAGGACCACTGACAGAGTGTTTAACTGTCCCCTTTGCCTTAGATCAGAAACGGCATCAGGATTTCAGTAAATCTGTAAGCCACCTTGCAAACTGCCAAGCCACTTGGGCCCTAACGAGCTCTTTTAGATTGATTAAAAAATATAACCTGGAAAATGTCATAATAACATTTCATAGTAGTGTTATGTTAGTCTGTCATGTACATTACATTACACAAATACATCAAGTGCTCACAGAATTAATAGCACCATGCTACCATCCTTATTCAAATTTTAATGAGCATCAGCATCTATATTTATACACCGGAATTCCAGATCAGGCAGCTATTTGGTTTTCCATAAAGACAGAAAATCAGTGATAATCCAAAAACCTATTACAGCTAAAAAGTGACTTAAAACATGAAATGGAAACTTCTACCTTTTCAACCACTGAACTCCTTCTGAAACTAAAATATACTTAAAAGGACAAACATTTTTTGCTGGAATTTTTCTGATACATGAATAAATCAGTTATCCTACAAATATACCCGAGGTTGAAGAAATGGAAGAACACCAAGGTTACTGCCCTATAACCCCTATCCCTCTGAATCACTCCTTCTTGACCTATTTACTAGTCTCTAGTAGTCAACAGAAATATCTCCAACACATAGTTACAGCTCCAAAGGCAAGAGATGGCTTATATGTATGAATAAAAAAACAGTTTCATGAGAATGATGTACTTAGATGTTATGAGTTATTACCACCTGTGATAGGCAGAGTAATGGTTCCCAGGATTATGTCCACATCCTAATCCCCAGAAACAGTGAATTTTGATATGCTTCCTAACAAAGGAGAATTAAGATTATAGAAGGAATTAAGATGGCTAATCAGATGATTTTTTGATAGAGATATTATTCTAGATTATTGGAGTGGACCCAATGTAATCACAAAGGTCCTTAAAAGTGGAGGAGGGATGCTGAAGAATGAATGTCAGAGTGAGGTAATGTGAGAAAGACCCCACCAGACAGTGCTGGTTTGAAGATGGAAGGGGATCATAAGTGAAGGAATAGAGAATCCACAAACTGAAAAAAGCAAGAAAATTAATTTTCCCCTCGAGTTTCCAGGAAGGAATGATGTTAGCCAGGTGAAACCCAGCTTTGATTTCTGATCTCCAGAACTATAAGGTAATACATTTGTGTTGCGTTAAGCCCCTATGTTTGTGGTAATTTGCTAGAGCAGCCATAGAAAAGTAATGCAACACCTCTCTAAAATTATCAACGATTATGTCTTAATGAACTGATATATCAGTATCCAACAAAGCATTGAGATAATAATGCCATTCTCAAACATAAGAGCTATTAAAAATAACTAAGATATTGAAATGACCAAAATTAACAAGAATAGGACACTACTATCTGGAACCAAACCAACTGGAAAAGGAGATACGAACACATGGTTTATTGATCAGACCAAATCCTACATTGACAAAAACTGGGTAAAAGGGCAAAATGGCACAAAATGGAATGGGGTCTTGCTGAAGAGACTCTTGCTGAAATGGAAGCCATCAAAGATAAGGCTGCCTGAGAATCGTGGCATAACCAATAACAAATGAAGAGCCCCCTTCGAATGATTAATCAGAAGGGGGAGATAGGCCATGGAAGGATGAAAGACCCTGGACAAAGGGAGAGCCAGCAATGTCTGTGAATAGGCCCTTGGAGGATTTGCAAATGCTTCATGTGCTGCAAAGTGATCTGATTTCAGTAATGATAGTATTTAGCTACACTGACTTTGTATAAGAACTTAACTTCCCAAAGATACATGGCTCTGAAAAGGCAAGTTACCTAAATAACAGAGCCTTGAGAGCTAGAGGAAACCTCAGTACACTATATACAGCAGATACATCATAATATGGTGGCAGCAACAATGAGAATAATGGGACCAAAATTATTCCCACAGCATAGCCATGAAAAAATGAATAGGGTGGTGACATAAATCTCCCAGGGAACGCCAAAAGAACAAGAAAGCCTCAAAGTTTACTAAAGATCAAGTGTGTTTAATACAAGAATGCCCAGAGCAACAACTGATGAAAATTGCAACCAAATAATTTAGATAATTAATCCACTTGAACTAATCAACCAGGTGAAGAGAAACTCGCTAAATGAATTGACAGGAATATATTACATACACACACACAGACATACAGACAGACAAAAGCTAAGTCGTTATTCAGCAGCATCGCAAAGCTAGAATCAGAAAAATCAAAATTGCTTTGGAAAAACCAAAAGACATGAACAAATATTTGCTGAATAACTGAATCTCCAACAATCAGAACCAGCAATTCCTCCAACATGAAGAGGCCTGGTATTTAGGTGTCATAAGTTTGAGGAAAATTCCTTACCAGGAACATAGCTCATAGTCAGAATTACAGAGATTTTTCTGGCTGCAATAACAAATAGCTACTCTACATACAGCCTGCTCACATCCTCACACAGACCATGGAGGAATGTGGTAAGTTGTTCTGGAAACCATTATAGTTAATTTCATAAGAGGAAAGTTTGAAACTCAGCCCTCTAACTTACTAGCTGCATGATTCTTGGCAAGGTATTTGAGTCTATCCCAGCTGGCATGGCTCAATGGTTGAGCTTCAACCTATGAACCAGGAAGTCATGGTTCAATTCCTGGTTGGGGCACATGCCCAAGTTGCGGGTTCAATCCCCACTGTGGGCATGGAAGCAACCAATCTATTCTCTCTCATTATTGATGTTTCTATCTCTCTCCCTCTCCCTTCCTCTCTGAAATTAATAAAAATATATATTTTTTAAATGCTATCAGGTGTCAATTACACCTTAACTTTTTTTTGCTGGCCACAGTCTAGCATAGCTCTACCTTTCCAATCATATTTACTATTTCATTTCCTTATCCTGAAGGTCTAGCCAATGGTCATTAGTTTGTGTTTCCTGCATAATCCCTCTCCATGATGCGAGGATTCTTCTCCTGACACTGGAAATTCTCCACCTTCTCTGCTTTTCTATCTTACCAAATGCTAACCATTGTACAAAGTATAGTTCTAACATCACCTCTTCCTCAATGCTCTACTTAATTCCACAACACCCTTCCTATGGATCCCCTGTTATGCAGCAGTATCACTATTCTACCTGCCATGATAATTACATGAATATATCTTGCTGCTCTCATTCTAAATGAGTTTATAAAATGTTAGCTTATTCATTCCTACTAAATGTATGTGTATTTCATTTACAAATTATATTGATACACACATATAAGCTAATGTACCAATATTCTTTACATAATAGAACACAAAATAGTAGACATTTTTCAAGGATGAAATAAAATAAATGTAAATAGAAGCCCTACCACATCCTTCCGACACCCTCAGTAGACTACATTGTGCACACCCTCAGGTAGGCACATTTTACTTTAGAGATGATCATCCTTAAAACTAGAATATATGAATGATCCATATTTTAACTCCTCTCCCTAACATAGTTGCTGATTCTAACACAGTGCCATATACTAATATATTACCTCAAGGGATAATTATTGGTTATTGGATGCATGCATCATTTCCTCCCCTTGCATTGTAGGACACTGTAATGTAGAGGACAGAGGACTGGGGAATCAGGAGTCTGGTTCAGACCCTAACTAGCTGTATGATCTTGAGCATGCCACTTGATATTTCTGAGCTTTCATTTTTCTCATTATGTAAAATACTAGGGGCCCGGTGCACGAAATTCGTGCACGGGCGTGGGGGATGCGGGGGAATGGTCCTTCAGCCTGACCTGCACCCTCTCTAATATGGAGTTCTTGGGGACTCGCACAATCCAGGATCTCTGGTTCTTAACTGCTAACCTGCCTGCCTGCCCTAACCACTCTGCCTGCCTGCCTGCCTGCCTGATCCCCCTAACTGCCCTCCCCTACGGGCCTGGTCACCTCTATTAACTTTCTTTTTTAATGTTATCTCCTTCACACAAAATTGTATTTGACTTCCTTATTGGCTTCTTCTCACACAATTTTTCTCCTTTATGTAACACTTTTCCTACTGACTCATCATTTATAAACTTTCCTTTCCTCCTTATTTCCTACTTCTGTTCCATCATCATTCTTCCGATTTTTCTACT
>PVJC01043158.1:0-14632 GCA_004026665.1 Murina feae
ACACACTAGTAGCCCATTGCAGGAAGATTCCTGCAAGAATAGGGCTTCCTGAGCCAGAGCAAAGCAGAGAAGAGAGGGAAGCCCGCCTCGGCTCCCGTCTCTGCAGCCTCGGCTCCCCCCCACCATCCTCTTCTCCCTCCCTTCTTCACCGTCTCTGCTGCTTCAGCTCTGTTCCCTTCTCCACCACTTGGCTTCCTTCTGCAGCACTTGGCTTCCTTGTACGCTGTCTTTAGTCTTCACTCTCCTGTGTATGCAAATTAACCACCATATTTGATGGATTAATTTGCATACAGCCACACTGATTGGCTGGTGGGTGTGGCTTGGATGGTGTGCGTGGCTTAGGTGTCTTGGCATGATTGTTAATTTGCATATTACTCTTTTGTTAGAGTAGATAATTAATGAATCACCACATATAATTAATGAATCACCAGTACACTGAAAAATGTGTTTTCTCTTTTCTGGCCAGCTCAGCTCAGCCAGATCTTGGCTAAAATGACCATTTTTACCTTTCTGTATACTTTCCTGCAATTAGGGTTTTCTCTGGAGAAGATTACCTAGACAACTTGCAGCTCTTTCACCTAGGCAGGGGTCCTCAAACTTTTTAAACAGGGGGCCACTTCACTGTCCCTCAGACCATTGGAGGGCCAGACTATAGTTAAAAAAAAAAACAAAACTATCAACAAATTCCTATGCACACTGCACATATCTTATTTTAAGCAGGACAGGCAGGGGCGGCAAAAACACCCAGTGGGCCAGATAAATGTCCTTGGCAGGCCACATGTGGCCCGCGGGCTGTAGTTTGAGGATGCCTGATAGAATTTCCAAGTATTCATTGCAAAATGCTCCCTCTAAAGAAGAATGTCATAGAGTGTAACCTGGTGTCCACTTAGCCTACCACAGAGCCATTGCTAGAAGCCTTTCCACTGTCACCTGTGGAGATTGAGTCATTGTCCCCTTAAATCTCTCTGGTAATGGGAAGCTCTCTGACTCACACAGTCCATTCTAATACTATCTTGGGACCCACATAGGGAGTATTTAGTCCCCTTAAAATTACCTTTGACAGAAAATTACTTTTAGTCATTTTCCATCTTCTCCCCCAAGTGGTCCCTTCTTCACACCTTATCCAATAGTTTCACAATTCTGCTCTTCTGCCACTTCCCCTTTTTCACTTTGTGACTTCCTAGGATTAAATGATTAGAATTATGGATCTCACACTTTGAGTCCAATGAAACCACAGGTTCTCTATATATCCAATATACTCTGATCAGTGGCTTATAAAATCAAGTATTTTTCTCTTAGTAACTATCATGAAACTGATAAGAAACAGGGGAAGTTGACTATTTTTGTCCCTAGACACTATTCAAGCAATTTCAATGGCTGCCCAAAATAATTAGGGGTGCTTAACTTGATCTGTGAATACTAAAATAAGAAATCTCCACAATGATCTAATCTAATAAAAGAGTAATATTGAAATTGACCGTTTCTATGGGACACCTAAGCCATGCCCACCAGCCAAACAGAGTGACTGAATGCAAATTAACCCAGCCAAGATGGAGGCCGGCAATCACGGAGCTGGAATAAACAGCAGGCTTCCGTTGCACCAGGAGTAAACTGTCTGTCTAGGCCAGCTGGGCTTCTGCTGGCTCAGGCAACATTCTTTCAATTATAGAAGCCACAGAGCTGAAACCAACAAGAGGCTTCATTACCTGCCTAGGCCTCAGCTTAAAGGAACAGTGTATCAATTATAGAAGATAAATAAACCCCAGAAACCTGCTTCCAAGCCAGCCTTGCTGGGATGTTTGGTCAATGGGAGCTGTGGGCAGCCTGAAAGCCTGAAAACAGCCCTCAGTCCGTCACCCAGGCTGGCCACACCCAAATGGGGTGAGGGTCCCCACTGGAGGGTTTGGCCAGCCTGCAAACAGCCATCAGCCTCTCACCCAGGCTGCCCAGGCATCTCAGTAGGGGCCCAAAACCTGAAGGGACTGTGGGCAGCCTGAAAATGGCCCTCAGCCAATCACCCAGGCTGACCACACCCAAATTGGGTGAGGGTCCACACTGGGGGGCTTGGCCAGCCTGCAAACAGCCATCAGCCCCTCACCCAGGCTGGCCAGGCACAACAGCAGGTGGACATCCCCTGAGGGATCCCAGACTGTGAGAGGGCACAGGCAGGGCTGAGGGACCTCCTGAGTGCACAAATTTTTGTGCACCAGGCCCCTAGTAAATATAAGAGAAAATAAAAATGTTAACCTTGAACCAACTTTCATAATCCTGTAGAAATAAATACCCACATTAAATGTGATTTTGAGATTCTATGCAGATTTTTCTCTTTCGATGTAATTCTATGAAAAAACACAAAAACAAAAAACAAAACCTGTAGAAATTCACTTTGGCATGAAAAGTGTTCTCTATAAATGCCCATAATTGCTTATTTACTAGTATTTCATCATTTTTTCTCATTCCCATTGCTCTATAGTCATTCACAAAAAGGGGTAAACTTGGACCACAGGTAGTTTCCACCTTCCTGGTTTTCTTCTCTGTGTAATTCAGAGACCAGCAGAGTCACAGTGAGTCAAGGAAAACCCTCTCATTTTCCAGGAGATGCAAAAAGAACAGTTGAGGGAAGATGTGCATTTTCTCAAAGACAGACAATTTCCGAGCGAGAGGGACCAAGTTGAGTATGTGAGTGACATAAGCAGCATGAAATTTGGCTGGCTGACTCAAGTCCATATTTGTTGACAGGTCTGCTCCACAAAAGGACTTGAGCAATTAGAAGATGGAGTTTCTGAGAAACATTCCAGAACAGATATTTGGAATGCTGGGGGCATCTGGGTACTTTAAACATTCTGAGATGTGACTGCCTGTGTATCAGGAATGAGTTCATAACTAAAGATATTTTGAGTAATTGCCAAGTTGATGGAATTGTCAGAGAGCCAGGAGTTAGCACTCCTTGAATCATAGGACCCAGCATTTTCTAAGCGCAGAAGGCTTTCCCTTTCTCTGATCTGAAAGGTGACTTTTTAAAATGTTAAATGCAAAAGCTGAGAACATACAAGACTGCATTTAAGAATCCTGCAGTCATAGTATGATCACTGGAAAGGTGAACTGATTTGGTATCTTAGAACAAAAACACCCATGAACTCTATATAATCTGGCACAAATCAATAAATATTTATTGATCATCCATAATGTTTTCAGCCAGTGCTAAAATGAGCATTGGATGTAGTATTTACACAGAAGATATGACCTCCAAACTCCAGCAACATAAATTATAGGTAGGGAGTTAAGACTTATACATTTGGGTCCCTACCAAGATTGATAAAACAGAACAATATTTAAATGTTAAACTGTAAAATAAGTTGTCATGCCATAAGCATTTAAAGAAGGGAGTAATCAATGAGGAATAGGTCCTGATGCATGGCCTTGTGGGATGCCTCGGAGTGCTAGAGATGGGAAAGTATTTCAAGTAGAAAAAGGTAGGTGAAGAAAGGCTTGAAGAATGAGAATAACTTAGATGAGTAGATATGAGATACAAGCTGGATTTTTGGTCTTTAAGTGATTTTTATCCTAAAAGAAACTTGAGCAAGAGTGTGGTGAGATCAGCAGAACTCCATCAGAATCTGCATTTGGAGAGTTCTATGACACACATTGAAGAATCTGAGCGCTCACCCCAGCTGGCATGGCTCAGTGTTTGAGTAACGACCTATGAACCAGGAGGTGGCAGTTTGAATCCCAGTTGGGGCACATGCCCGGATTACTGTCTCGATCTTACTAGGGGTCCTGGCCAGAGGCAGCAGATTGACAATTCTGTCTCATCATTGATGTTTCTACCTCTGTCTCTCTCTCTGAAATCAATAAAAATGTATTTTTTTAAAAAAGAATTTGAGTTCCTTCACAGTAGAGAATCTCCAGAAGCATGATGAAGGAACTCAGCCTAATGAAACAGAAAACTGCAATCCCTAGGTTCCTTAAGCACAAGAGCAAAGCTTCGAAATAAGTGTTTGGGAAAGGCTAACCTGTGAAATCCTGTGAAGTTATATACCAGAAAAGGGAGGCTGGGGTCACGGATGCCACCAGAAATCAGTATGAGTTGCTTAATGGGGACTGGGAAGGGGTGATAGAGAGGAGAAGAGAGAAGCGAAAGACAAAGTATTGTGAAGAAAGCAGAATCTGATGGGGACCCCTATGGGCAGAGCACGTCAAGGCTAATTTAAAGTTTGTTCCAGTTTTTAAGATTAAGGCCAGGAGCTTCTGTTAACAGGAAGTTGCAGAACAGAGAAAATGATGAATTCAGCCTCATGAGTTTAAGAAAACATTGGAGATGTGGAATTTCAGTTGGGTAACAGTTCAAAGTGCTTCAGGTTTGCCACTACCTGCTTACAAGTACAGATAAATAAACAGAATTCTTTTCTTGAAACTAAGGTCCCTTTGTTCTGCATACAGCTCTTACTATGTCTGTTTTCCAGCACATGGGCAAACACATGTATGTATGCATCCACTTATTTTCTGGAGTGGAGCTTTAAAAACTATATTGAAATGAGATCAATAGAGAAGACAGGGAAGGATTATCTAAGCAAAAAAGGTTGACATTAATAAAGATGTGAAAGTCATGACATATGAAGGATAAATGTAGCCTGAGAATGGAGCAGGACTAGAAATCCAGCTCAATATTATTAACTTTCTTTTACGATGTCTTCCCTGATCATCTCAGTCCAGGAAGATGGCTCATTGCTCTGAGCTGTTTTACTCAAATGGCACCTATTTCTTAATTTTTTGTATTAAACATTTAATTTTAAGATAAGATTTTAGTAGACAAGAATGAGTCTAACCCATCCTTTTGTTTCATAGAAATATTTGCTCAATTAAATATTTATTGATTTTTTAAAAAATATATTTTTATTGATTTCAGAGAGGAAAGGAGAGGGAGACAGAGATAGAAACATCAATGATGAGAGAAAATCATTGATTGGCTGCTTCCTGTATGCCCCACACTGGGGATTGAGCCAGCAACCCAGGCTTGTGCTCTGGCCGGAAATCGAACCATGACCTTCTGGTTCATGATTCGATGCTCAACCACTGAGCCACACTGCCAAGCTATTTCTTCTTTTCTTTTCTTTCTTTTTTTTTTAATGGTTTGGCTTACTATTTTAATGTTGTGAGATAACATTAAAAATGTAAACAGGAAATAATGCTGCTTCTTTCACAAAGCCATTAACACGTGAAGGCAGGCTTGGGGTTCAGTGGATATTTGTCGTTATTTTGGCTCCTCATCTTATGTTTGAGAGATCTTCGTTTTATGAAGCTGAACTCACCTTTCACTACAGAAGGTGCAAAGGCAGGGAAAACATTTTTCATTCCACCTTATCATTAGGATATGGGTATGCAAATTGGACATATCTGCAGTATTTTAATTCTGGAGCTACTGACACAATGAAGGAGTAATAGTGCAAAAATTGTTCTGGCAGCAGCAGCCTCTTTCCATTTCCAGGAGTAGAAGTGGCACATTAGGTTCCTCCAGCTGAACTGAGCTGGACAGTGCAAACTACAGCTTCCCATGTTTAGAGGAAGCAACAGCAGGGGACCCTGGACTGACTCTGTGGCCAGATTTTAGCTGTAAATAATACAAAAATAAACTCCCTGTTTTGCATACTCATAACTGTAAACCTATGTTTGTTCCACTCTGCATTCCTATTCTCCACTTGAGATACATCAAACTTCACTCTTCTCCAGCAAAAGAATATAGCTAAATTTATGATCTAGGAAAGTGTTCACACTGATCAGGTCTTAGATTTACAGCAACTTCTCTTTAAGAAGACATAAGTCAATACTGCTTTCTTTCTTTCTCAGGAATAAAGCAAGCTGCCACAGTCTAATGTGTCAATAGCAAGCTTAATGTCAAGGTGGCCATAACACCCCGGGTTTGCTCAGCTTTAACTGGAAACCCCTCACCAGCACTGGACCACAATAAGACACCCACCATGTGACAGCAATGAGGAAAACTGTGTACAATGAGACAGAAGGACTTCCCTCTGTCACTAAGAAACATCTGTTTATTCACTTGTGTGTTCATTTTTTCAATAAATATTTATTGGATACTTGCCTACTAGGTAAAGTGGCACATTCCTACACTTACACACTCCTGAGTACATGGCCTGGCTAGGAAGATCTGAAGGCAGTCACGTGAGCACCATTCAATATAGTCATTAATGTAGTGGACCTGAGAACAAAGTGAAGCTGAAAGGGAAGGAAGACCAAAGTTTACCTGGAGAGGCAATCCATGCTTCAAAGTAAGGTACTAATGCTTTGTATTGTCAAGTAGACAGGTATCAGTGGACCATTCTGGGCATTGTGAAAGGTATGTACAAAGCCCTGAAGCAGGAGATGAGTATATGTGCCACCGTGTTCAGAAGTAGGGTATCTAGGAGGGGGAAGTAGGAGATAAGAATTAGGTTTCTATCTTGGATATGATGGGGACCCAGTGAAGGATTTGAGTAGTCACCTCCAATTCCTTTCTTATTCAGATATTACTCTTTTTTTAAAGAAAACTAGGGAGTTAAATCTGATAGTGTATGCAATGTTGACCACGATCTAGCACATGAGGAACATCCCACATTTCATAGCTCTTATATTATTTATAAGGAGGGCACATGAGTTGCAGAGCTGTTCTACATTTTCTTGTCGCCCATTTTTGAAAGGCCAAATCTCTGTTCCTCTTATTGGTGTTTGTTGGCTTTAAGCCACGTTCAAGCCCATCCATCTATCCTATAGGATCTCCCTTGGGTTCGTTTTCATTGGGAACTGATGGGGATAGCAGCTCCCAAGTTGTCACTGCATCTTTCATAAGGTCCTGCATTCACACAAGTCAGTAGAGCCTTAAAGATCATTGATCTTGTCAGGAGCTGGGAATCTTTCCTTTCATGGCTTGGGAGGTTGGGTAAGGAACTCTGGGGTGGGAGGGGGCTGAGTGGGCAAAGGAAGATGGGAAGATGCAGCAGAGGCAGGGAAGCTAAAAGTGGGAATATTGTGTAAATGAACAAAGTATTTTTAAAGGACATTCCTCATTATTGTGTACAACTCCTTCAACCTTCTTTAAAACCTGCTTCAATGGCACTGTTGGTTGTCCCTAAGAATGATCAGACTTTAAAGGACCCAGAGGTCCAAAATAACAATGGGAAGACAAACAACAAAGCTTTTAAGGAAAAATAAAACTGCTTTGCATAAATAAATACACAAATTCACTCAGTCACTCTATAAAAAAAATTAAGAGCCATTGCAGACTTCAGTTTCTTCTTCTTCTTCCTCTTCTTCCACCCCCCTCATTATTCTCCTCCTCCTCCTCCAACTCCTCCTCCTCCTCCTCCACCTCCTCCTCCTCCTCCTCCTCCTCCTCCTTCTTTCTCTTCTTTTGGAGCTGCCCTATAGATGCCCTCATATTCCAGACTTTATAATGTCACATTCAAAGTCACAAATGGGAGAAAGATAATGAGAGGAACTACCAGTAGCTTGTTCTGGCTGAAGCACAAGGTACAGGCCCAGCATCTCAAGTCTAGTACTCCAGAGGAAGATCCCATGCAGTCAGGTGGCAGCATGGGTGGCAGCATCTAGGTCATACGATAAGATTTCTATTCTAGAATGATCAGCCCACTAAGCGAACTGAGCTTGCTTGGAGAGAGTTGATCATGGAGATATGGAGGTAATTCACAGGGGATGGATAGATAACTGGGCCCAAACCAAAGTGGCAACAGTGGGACAGATTTAAATGCAGTGACCAAATAGAGGTTGGATAGACAGATAAAAGGTGGTGGGAGGATGGTGGATGAAAAAACAAAGTTGTCCATGACACCTTGCAGGATAATGAGGCAAACTATGTCACCAATTATCAAAGTGGGAAAAATACAGGAAGTGAAGATTTGGCAGTAAGAGGAATAATGAATTTCTTTCTGGACAGGAACCTTTTAAGTATCCCATTTGGGGACCAAACATAATTAGGTAACAACTGAAATATTATATATTGAATTAAGTTACCCAGAGAGAACTTATGGTGAATCAAGACTGAAAGCAGAATTACATGAGATACTATACTTTAGGTCCACTAAGAAAAGAAGAATCTACACAAGAGATCTAGCAAGGAAACCCAAGGAGAGAGGAAGATGTTCCAGACACAAAATAGGAAAACATCTCATAAATGAAGTGGTGAGATGGGCCAGTTGCTGTGAGAGGTCAAGTAAGATAAGGACCAGAAAAATATCCTTCAGATGTGACAGATGTTCTTTAGTAAACAAATTACTCTGCTAAGGACAGCAGTAAAAGGGGGAGATGCTATTGTGGGGAGATAAAAGAGAGATAGCAAGAGCAATCTGTTCTATCAAGGAAAATAGAGAGTGCCTGCAAGAGAAAGACAAAGTGAACTTTCACACTTAGGAGAGACCAACGCATGGTTATTAGCTGATGGGAAAGAACTGACAGAGGACTGGACAGATTCAAGATACAAGGGAAAGAAAGATATTAAAATAGTAAATACATTAAAGCAGAAGAGATGAAAAGCCCAGAGCACAGATAAATGGGAGAATTTGAGTGAGAGATGGAGTACTTCCTTCTTTGAAGCACCAAGGAATGTGTTAGGTGGGGGTTATCTATTTGCTTATAATTTGTGGAGTCAAAACAGTGAGAATTCCATGTTTGAGTGGCAAGTTGGATGTTTTAGGACAGTGCTGCACACTTTCAAGGGTTGATGTGGAGGTGAAAGGAAGCTGGTCATGGAAGAGGATTGCTAGAAAGACCGCCAATCAGCTGAAGTGCCCTTGTGAATCCCTAAGGCAATACTTAGCAGCTTCCTTATGGAAGCAAGGAAAGTAGGATTTTGAACTATTCCAGGTTAGGAGAAATTCCTTCTGTATCTAGAAATTCTGAAATTGGGGCACCAGGCAAAATGGTGTAATGAAGCATAGTAAGCTCTCACTACCCATTTGTAGGGAACATGGGTTCTAAATGTGCGGAGATAACATGACATATAAGTGAATAACCTGGAAGTCGATACAGATGTAATGTTTGGAATGCCTTTACCCTGTTAAGTCCTATTAAGCAAATTTACACTTTAAAAAAAGGAAAGGGAGATATCAGATTCCCCAAACAAACCACCAAATAACTTTACAAAGCAAAAGGGTCTTGTTTTTCGATTTCATTGCACTTGTTAAAGTAAACAGATCACTTTGAGGATGGGCTAGATAGACAGCTAAGGAGGTGGCCGACTGCTGTCTGCATTGTCCTGAGGGACAGGGGTCTGGAAAACTGATGACTCATGCTTGGTTTAGTAAACCAGCAATCTTGGGAGCCTGGCTGTAAAGTTTCAGGGCATTGCTGTGTCTCTGTGTGTGCGTGCATATGCATGCGAAAAAGCCAGAAAATTACGTTTCTCTGAGACATATTCCTTTCATCAGTTTAAGAGATTCTTCAGGATTCAATTAAGCACTACATGTTTTTTTGTCAGAGATGAAAATCTGGCAAGTTATACTTTCTATGTTTCTTTAAGGAAAAAAAAAACCCAGAGCTAAGATTCCACTTGCTAGACTTTTCTTTTAAGTTAGACACCCTCTATAGGAGGTATGGGACATTATGAACCCAATTCATGCAGAATAAGTCTTTTGTAACCAAAAGGCTCCTAGCAAGCCTAAAAGAAGTTGCTAGAATGAATACACCCAAGAATGTAGGGCCAACTCAGTGGTCAGTGGTGGCTGTTTGTTTGTTTTTTCCTCTTGATGGCAAGCTCCTATGGAAGTCTGATAATATAATCCATGACTGGGTTTCTTAAAATTGTGTTAAAGTTTTACAGATATCCAACTTATTCATGAGTTGTATATCTTCTCATTAGATTCTCTCCTTTTTTACCTTAAAATATGACAGCAAAATCTCATTCCACAGCATTTGAATTTGAGAAAGGAAAGAATCCTCATGATGCCTCAGACTTGCAATCATAAAATTAAGAGTGTGAAAGCAATTTTGAAATCCCCTAGACTATTGGCTCTCCACCATGGTGACAAGACTCACTGTTGACTCATGACTAAAAGAGCAAAACAATCCATTTTTAAAAAGATAAACATAGTTCTATATAAATAAATTTTAAGTGGTGCAAAAGAAACCATAAACAACGTTAAAAGACAAACTATAAGTTGAGAAAAATATTTTCAATACATATGGCAGAACATTTATGCCTCTAATATACAAAGAACTCTTACAAACAACCTAAAATGTGCAAATAATTATGAATAGGCTCTTTACAAACAGCAAATTCAAAGGCCAATAAACATAAAAAAGATGTTCAACTTCACTGCAGGTCCAGATAATGAAAATTAGAATAATAATAAAATATTATTTCTCACCTACCAAACTATCAAACACGAAAAAATGTGGAAACCCATTCTACACTGGGATGTGGAGAAAGGAGTCCATTCACAGCTTGCTGGTGGGTAGCGGGACAATCTGAAAATATCTATTAAGAGTAAAAACACGTGCATTTTTTTGACACAATAATTCCAACCTGGTACCTGTGGCTGCCTACGAAAAGCCATTCCACTAAAGAGTACAACAATCAAAGAAGGGGAAATTACTCAGGGGCAGTCTTTGAATGTTAAGTAAATTCAGTTGCAGGAAGTTGACCTTCTCAGTAGCTCTTAAAGTGGTTATTAGTTTCTAGGATACCACCACTTTGAAAAACATTTCCATTATTGTCATCATTTTTTTTTAAAGTTCATTTGTACAACTTTCTATTTAAAGGTCAAGGGCTATTTTTTCATCTTCTTTCTAATGACATATGAGAATTAGCCACAACCTCTGGCTCCTCTGTCAGTTCTAATAAGTCCAGAGCAGAGAACTCCAGGAAGTAAACCACAGGTTTGTGGGCTTTAAGCATTATGAGTATATTGGTGGCTCTGAAGGACCTCTATGTGATTGGACATAAAGCAAGAGTTATTAATGTAAAGACTCAATCAAAGTGTGGGCCCTTGTTGCATAGTGGAGACTTGAGACGCACACATCAAATATTTAACCTATTGTTTATCAGTTAGGGTGCAGGTGCCTTTGAACGCTATCTCACTAGTTTTCTCAAAAACCAAGTTATGCTCCCCATTATATTGACAGAGCCAAGTGATATGTAGAAATAAGGTTAGAAAAGATGTTTAGACCTCATGGGGATATTGACATCACTGTTTGTTTCTATTCTAAAACGTGGTCAGAGTCTGAAAAACAGCCAGTCACCAGAGACAACCAAGTTTTTGTTTACACTTGCAAGAAGCCTCTGAGCAATGCAGTGCCATTTGCATTCTCTGGCTGTCCATTTTATGGTATAAATTAATGGTTTTCTTGGTTTGGCTGAAAGCGTTGAATTCCTCTTCACAGAGTCACTTTCCCATAGCGAGACAGTCATCTTCAACACTTCTTCAGTCTTCGACTAGCAAGAAATTAAGCAAAGAACATAAAAGTTCAGAGGCTTAGAGAAGAATCTCTTTCAGAGCCTTGGCCCCACTACTCTTGGTGAGGAGAGGTGATAAATATGGCAAGTGTGAAACCAGTGCTTGCTTCCTAGAGAGAAATTAATGCCAGGGGGTGAATGTGACAACATGGGTTTCAGGCTTGCCAGGGTCTCTCCTTCCTTTTCATGTCTCCAGAGTCTCTTTAGTTTGGGATTTTTGTGGTCAGTCATCTCCCATCCCATGGAATAGCAGCTGGAGTCAGTCACATTCCAATATGCTGGCTCCTTTCATTTTATTTCAGCTTCACCACTCGCATCCTATTCTCCCAACACTAGGCCTCATCCTGATGTCAAGACTCTGCCCTGGAACTCCAGTATCCCTCTCCCTCCCCCATGGCATTCTCAACTGAAACATCCTTGGAAAATTTTACATTAGATGCAAGCAGTACTGCTGTATCATGCAAACAGCCACAACGCCAGACCAAATTTCTACTCATTCTCCTTTGGTCTTTTGAGTTCACTCTCTGGCATATTTTCTCCCTTCATGTGTTGGATCTAGAAGGGATCTGAGTAATCTTTCCTGTCCATCAGTCTTTCCTCCACACCCCTACCATGCCCCATATGTCACTTTCTTAATTTTAGTTATAACTTTTTAAAGCTAATTTCTTTTGTGAGTAAGAAATATGAACTCTAACTTGTTTCAGCTCAGATGTTAGATAACAATTTGTTACAGAGAAATAGATTCTGAAAGAAAAAGGTAGATGAATTATTTTAATATACTTGGAATTAACTGAGGACATTAGTTTGAAAACTTACAATATATATTTTAAAAGTTATGTCTACTTCCAGCCTGTCTTCTTGACACCCAAAGTATTTTCAGTGTGTGAGGAATACAGGCTAATTGCAGCATGGAAGCAAATAAAAAGAATAATTAGTAATGCATTCTGAAATATAAAAAATAAAAGTGATTAAAATAATTTATTTATTTAAACATTTCCACACCATTAGTCATTTCCATTGCCTAAAAACCCAGAATTGACTCTTCTTGGCAAATATTTAGCCATTCTAATAAATATTTTTATCCCATTTAACTGGAAATCAAATGAACTAGACTTAAACATAGGCAGTTGTGACTCTGGGACATTCAGCATCATGGTTAGTGGTCTGACACATGTTTAGTGTGGACAGGAATCTCTCCTCACAAAATCTGCATGCTGAAACCTCTATACTAAATTCTTAGGAGTATTTATCTCTAACCCTCCATTTACCTATTACTTTTAGCAATACATGGACAAATTTTCCGTTATCCTAAGTGAGAAAGATCCGGGACTTTGACAAAAAGGAGACAAAAAGAAACTATTTATTTAATAATTTATTTTTTATTTATTGAAGATGAACTTATTAAGCAGTTGTCATGTTTTAGAATATTAAGTGCTCAAGACACAGAGATCAAGCCATTATCCTTTTGCTGAAGAAGTTCACCATCATTCACAGTTTACCACCTATGTTAAAATTCCCTCTTATGAACCCAAACAGCAAAAAACTCCCTTTTTTAGATAGTTCTTTTCCCTCTATTATTTAGAGGAGGCTCTGTGTGAGAAATTAAAGATTTATGGTAATAGGACAATTTCAGGAGTGAAGCTCATCTGCTTTATGAATCTATGGCTGCTCACACCTCTTCCTCCTTCTTTTATATGTGGGTATTTTAAATTTTTCTTAACCAGACTGAACTCCTTTAATATGTTCCCCAAAATAAAATCCACCAAGGTCAGCCCAGCTGGTGTGTCTCAGTGGTTGAGTATTGACCTATGAACCAGGAAGTCATGGTTTGATTCCTGGTCAGGGCATATAGGAGGCAGTCAATCAATGATTCTCTCCCATCATTGGTGTCTCTCTCTCTCTCATTCTCTCTCTCTCTCTCTCTCTCTCTCTCTCTCTCTCTCTCTCTCCCTTTCATTTCCTCTATGAAATATATATATGAAACCCACCAAAGTCTGCTCTAGACTCAATTTCTTTTTTTCTCTGTTAGATAGGGCTATCCTTGTCTTATACAAGGCCATTTACTTTACCTGAAAGCTATCAATAACTTGTATTCTGTCTGTACATCCAACTCCCCTTCAATAGAAGTAGGATTATTTCTATTGGTATGAAACATGATTAAACTTTTCCTATACCAGTTAGTTAATTAACCCTCCCTTACCTATAATTGTGGATTATATTTCCTCACCTCCCACTCATTCTACAACTCATTCTAATCTGGCTTTATCCCCAGCACTAGTGAAATAGCTCTTGCTGAGAACATCTATGATTTCCATGTCCCTAATTCCAAAAAAAGATATAATTGTTTCAATTTATTTATTTAAAAATTTCCCAAATCAATTCCTGAGTCCACTTTAAATGTCAAGTTGTACTATAAAGCAGAATTTGTAAGGCATGCATCCAATGCCTTCTAGTTTGTGCTGTGACTGCTGACAAGTCTGGCATTATTCTGGTCCTTGTTTTTATATTTTTCCTTTCCCCCACTCTCTCTGGAAAGTTTAAGTATTTCTTTTAGTCTCTGGTGTTTTTAACTTTCCCGAAAGGTCTTAGTGTGATTTGCTTTTAAGCACTTTTTGGGCACACACACACACACACACACACACACTTAGGAACTGGCTTAAGTGAGTATGGAAGCTGAGAAGTCCTGAGATTTGCAATTGGCAAGCTGGAGACTAGGAGAGCTGAGAGTCTGAGTCCAAAAACCTGAGAACCAAGAAGGCAGATGGTATGTGTTCTAATCAAAAGCTGGCAGGCTCAACACCCAAGAAGAGGTAACGTTTCAGTTGGAAGTTGAAGTCAAGGAAACGCCAATGTCTCAGCTCAAGGAAATCACTTTTGACTCAGCTTTTTTTTTTTTTTAAGAATGGCACCCAGTGAGGAAGAGGACCCTCACTTCAACTGATATCAATAATACTAGCAGTTCACTTTATTGAATACTAGGGGCCCGGTGCACAAAAATTTGTGCACTCGGGGTGGAGGGAGTCCCTCAGCCCGGCCTGTGCCCTCTCACAGTCTGGGACCCCTCAGTGGATGTCCTATGATGGCCCCAGTCTGCCAGGCGCCTTTTGTGTGTGTGTGTGTGTGTGTGTGTGTGTGTGTGTGTGTGTGTGACCACTGGGGACCTGCCCCCAG
>PVJC01043159.1:0-14635 GCA_004026665.1 Murina feae
AATTATATAAGAATGCTGTGTTTATTGTAACCATGGATAACTCAATGTACTACGAACCTGAAGGTAAAAAACCCCAAACACCAAAACAAAACAACCCCTCCATCCAGATAACTCTGAAATGTTTAAATTGGAAAACTTATTCTACGATTGTGCCAAGTTTTCCTTGACCTTGGGGCATTCCTGTTGGAAGAGCCAGGTTTGTGAATTTGTGCTTTGGGTGCTTTCCCTGGGGTGTCAGGAAAAATCCAGATCAGCACATGTTTTCTGAAAAGTGCCAGATAGTAAATATTTTCAGTTTTGTGATCTGGAAATTCTCAGTTGTAACTGCATTGGTGTGCCTTTGTAGTAGTGGCTGTTTCCCAGTGAAACCCTATTTACCAAAGTAGGTAGTAGTCTGGGTTTGATCTGTGGGCTGCAGTGCACCAACCCCAAGTTAAGAGAACTGCCTTTGCAGATATGAGTTCAAGTCTTGTCATTTACTGACTGTTTGGCTGTAGGAGAGTAATTTAACTTCTAACAACCTCCAAAGTCCCTCAGCTTAATGATGGGTGTAATAATAGAATTGATGCTGGTCCCCTGTAGTGTTTAGGGCTTACCTAGAGCACTTAGCTCAATGCCCAAGATACACCTCTTAGCTATTCTTAGGGTGATTATGTAATTTACTGCTAAACCTGGTCTCTTGGGAAGGGAATATGTGATATTAATAATTGTCCCCTGGGACAACAAGTAAAAACGGACTGTCCAGGGTCTGCCCAAGCATGTGAGGCTGCTCTGTTTTAGTTAAGGTCCTTTCTCACCTAATAATGCCTCTAATTTCCTGCAGATGTTCTGTCCTGCTACTTCCTATGGCAGGACCCAGCATAGGCTAGAAAATTTACCCTTTTTTCTTCTTTTTCTTTGATTTCAGGAAATGATCTGATTAGATGAGTTTTGGATGATATTATTTGATCTGACGCATCTTAGATACTTTGTGTTAAAATGTGGTTAGATTCTCCTTAAATAACTGGCAATTTGCAGTTAAATGTGGCATTCCACACATGTTCAGATGGTAGAGTAGCAGTTCTTTTATTTATTTATTTTTTCTTTGCTTGGTCTGAATTCCCTGGCTCTTCTCTCAGGATTGGGATTTGCCATTGTTTTGACCTCTTTTTACCCTGAGCCTTTTAGTCTTGGCCTTGTGTGCCTGATTGCCTTGTTCTGCTCCAGCTTCTCCACATTAGTTCCTCTTTGGGAGAGTCTGTTATTTCCAGATGTAGGTCTTTTTGCTGCAGTTAGTTATTCCTGTTCTCTTGGTGTACAGAGAGGAAACAGAAGGCTGGCTTAGACAGGGAGAGGAGGCATTCACAGTGCTTGTCAGTGTGGTCTTGACCTTGTGGATGTTCATTAGAATGCAGAATTCTGGGTGCCCCAGACAAATGACGTAGATTCCCCAGGAACCAGCATCTTACCAAGTACTCTCCAAGGTTCTACCACTTTCCAAAGTTTGAGAACCATAGCCTTAGAGAATGTGTCAAAAGGGAGTCCAAATTACAAAAAGCTATCTGGTGTGTTATTTTCTAGACCCGTCTCTCTGAGATCAAAGATCTCTCTTTTTGTGCCAGAAACCACTACTAAAACTCAGACCCAAGGGAAATTTCAAGACATTTTCTTTTTGATGACCTCCGTCTTTCCTTTTTCTCAACTATCTGTTGGCTAAGGGAAGTGTGGGAGGGTCATCTCATTGGATAGGGAGAAAATAGTTGGGGATGGGGTTTTATAGAGGCTTCGAAGGGTGGGAAGTAAGGTGGCTGAAAAAGTTCTCCAAATTGTGTGTGTTGGGGGGAGTCAAGACTAGAGAAGTTTGGTATAAGAAAGTCAAGAGGGGAAGGGAAGGTAGAGTTTAAGGGCAGACATGGATGTAGTTTAGCCTGTAAACAAATCACAAGCTGAAAGAGGTTGAAAGCCAGATTTAAAAATAATTTATTAGAGAGTGAGGAAGGGAGAGAGAGATAAAAGCATCAATGATGAGGGAGAATCATTGATTGGCTTCCTCCTGCACTCCGCACACTGGGGATAAGCCCCCAACCCAGGCCATGTCCCCTGACCGGGAATCAAATTGTGACCTCCTGGTTCATAGGTCGATGCTCAACTATGAACCATGCCGGTCAGGCTGGAGGCCAACGTTACATCATGTGTGGGAGATTTCTCCAGCAGGATTCTGAAGGACATCAGGGAATTACTAAGGGTTTTGTTTTTAAGGTATACATTGGCTTAAGTAATCAATAAATGTGTGCCCACATCTTTCTATGGTGTTTGTTCAGTTATTTAAGATAGAAAGTTCTAATATCTTTAGTGGTTTAACTGGCAGAGTTTTCCAAAGACCCTAGCATTCAAGTTGAATAGCATCTGTTTTCATGTTTTACACATATGAAATGAGGCCCTAATTTATGCGTGTACCGTGCTAGGAACTAATGTGGAGGCATAAAAACAACTCCTTGTTTTTAAAGAGCTTTTGTTTTTGGAGGGCTATCAAGAAAGCACAAACATCTCATCCTTCTCTTAAGTAGCTCAGAGGGGATGGATTCTTGAATGAGGTATGAAAAGATGAATATGATGAAATAAGCTAAAGGAAGTGAGCATTTTCAATGGGTACATTGTCTTCCTGGTATGGAGTAGAAATTGCATGGTCTGCTTGACACAGCACATTGTATCTGGAAACAGGGGGAGGTAGCATGAAACATCATCGGAGGGTCAGATTATAAAGGGTCTTAAAAGCCAGCCTGTATATTCTGTTGAAGGTCATAGGGATTTATAAGAGATTTTAATGTTAGAGGAGTAATATACTAAGAATTGCATTTTAGAATCATTCATTGGTTATATTTCACTGGAATGGCTGGAGATAGAACTCACTAAAGGGAGTGAGGTGAGTGAAAAGGGTCTTTTGATACTGTGAGCACAATAGAGCCTGATAGAGGTGACTATAGAGGAAACGTGGAGAAGGGATGGGTGAGAGACATTGCAGAAGAATAACCTATGTTCCCAGAACTGTGTCGAGGTCCTCAGAAGGTTTACCTTATTCCACCCCCTCAAGAATTCGATGAGGTTTTATTTTTATCTCCATTTTAGAGGTGAGGAAACAGGCATAAGAAATTAAGTTACATGTCTGAAGACATATAGCTAGTGAATATGGTAGCCACTAGCTATGTGAGGCTACATACATTTAAGTTAATTAAAATTAAAGTCAGATCCTTAAATATTCATGCTACATTTCAAATACCCGATAGTCACATATGACTAGTGTCTTCCAGATTGGACAACATAGATACAGGATAGTTCTATTACTGAAGAAAGTCCTATTGGACAGATTTGAATCTACACATTCTAACTCATGAGCCCATGTTCTTAATCCACTCTACCACCTACCAATTGTGTAAAAAACTGTGGTTTCTAATTGGATAGCTAGCCAAAAGAGGAGCGAGTCAGATAAGAATAGTTTAACATGTTAATGGTTTCTTTAGCAATATATTAATGGAACTTATGAGCCTAATTTCTTACATTCTTTTCATTATGTTAGGTTAGCTTAAATTACATTGGGAGAAAATGAGCTGGTCTTAATTCAGGACAATGTCTCCATGATGCATGCCCTAGTCGCTGTTTGTAGTTGGGGCCTCAGTTCTGATTTGAAGAGTCCATTTGGCAAGTTGCAGTGTGGGAAGGCAGCATAATCATAATCATGGTTACAAGTCCTATCCCTTCCCAGGTTTCTCCTTAAGTGACTGTTCTCCACTTTTAAGTGGATGTCTTCCTTTCCTCAGCACAATATTGCTAAAGCAAGGGTGCCAATTATATTGTTGTATGATACAGGGATCTAGGATAATGTTAAACTGTTTATTTCCTTATTTCAAATGAAAATGGAGAATCTCACTGCTTTTATGGGGAGTTGGCATATAATTCTTTAGCAATTAGGATAGTGGTCTTGCAATTCCTATAAACTTAGGCATTTGGACAAACTGTTTTACCAACTCCCAGAGACTAAACCTTTCTAAACATGAGGCTGGAAGGGCCTTGTCAAAATGCTCTGTTTGTGAGTTGTTTTAATAGGTGGTGGTATACTAGCCACTGTGGTTTGCATTTGCAAGAATATTAAGCCTTTTATAATTTGGAGGCAGGTCCCCTCAATTGTGCTTTCCCCTAGTTACCACAAGGCAATCATGCAGAATATTGGACTTCATGAATGTACTGTGCAATATTGGCTTCTCTATTATTGCTTCCCTGTAGCACAACCCTTTCCTAAGATCTTCAGAGTCTACCATTGGGGCGTGTGGTTCTTTGTGTTGCTTTGTAGCAGGGTTATACTAAAGCCAGTTATGGGGTGAACTGTGAAAATGTTGGCTTCCTACCCATGGGAAGCTTAAAAACACTTCCTGAGGAATAAACTTTCTTTGTCTTTGTTTTTTCTAAGGGTCAGATGATAGTCACATCACAAGGCTATTTTATAGTATGATTTTGGTTGAGTCATGGATCATTGTTTCATATTCATCAACCATCAACTTGTTGGTAAACGTGAATTGTGCTCATGTAAAACGGCCTGTTGTTTTGCCTCTGGATTTGTTTACATCATTCAACTTCCTCTCAATCATGGGAGACTCATTTGGGATTCAGGAGGAAGGTGTGGTATGGGGATTTTCCATTTTGTTCAATGCCTAAAGCTAGAGTTTTGATTAGTAAGTCATTGTTCAGAAGTCTTGGCAATGGACACTAAGTTTTTTGTTAAAATGATTTATATGAATGCATATATAGTTGTTCAATATAAAGAATTTTAAGGGTTTTTATTGTTTTGTCCTGGGGACCTTCAAGGAACAAAGTACCTTACCTGACCCCAAATACTTTGCCTTGGTGTTGATAGCTGGTGGATTCAGGTGAAGAAGAATGCTCTTCTTGGTTGCCGATCTCAGGGGAGACGTGGAGGAGCCTTCCTGGACAGTAAAGTTACTCCTATCACTGGTCCAGATGCTGTACAGTTACCAAACCCAACACTGCCATTTGGCAAGGAAAATAGGCCATGATTGTGTTTGCCCTAAATTTGGGGAGAATAAGAAAATTGGAAAACCAAGAGCTATTTCATTGTTGTTCAGTACAGTTTCGTGTTTTTGTATTTCCTTAGTGAGACCTATAAGAGTTTAATTTACTACACATTGAAATCTACTAAAAATTTATCTAACTCTCTTTCCTTTTGACACCTATTATCTCAAAACCAACATTCTAGAACCCCAGAGACCACATGGTAACATTAGTGAAATTTCATCATCTCTCAGGTTCTCTCATGTGTTAGTCAGTTAGGGAAGCCAAAACAGAATACCACAGGCTCTGTGGCTTAAACAACAGAAATTAATTTTCTCACAGTTCTGGAGGCTAGAAATCCAAGATCAAGGTACCGGCAGGCGTGGTTTCTCTTGAGGTCTCTTTCCTTTGATTGCAGCTGGCTGCCTATTGCTGTGTCCTCTTGAGCCTGTTCCCTTTGTAAAGGAGGTTGGAGACTGATCTGGTCCATGGTCATTCCTATTCTGCTGAGATCTGTACAAGTCCACAGAGGCATTCACATTCAAGGTTACACTGGCTTGGGCTTCATATTTCAGAATGCATGTACAGAAAATGCCATAAGGGTTCCTGAGGTCTTTTTTTTGGTAATGGTTTCAATTACTTTGACTTTTAAATCCATACTTGGCATGGGAAAATTCAATCGCATCTGAAAGGCAGGTGTTCAGGATGAGAAAAAAAAATCAGGTTGACACTTTGAATATCTAAGTACATTGACTTTATTTTAAAATTCAGTGCTATGTTATTGAATTGATTGTGTGTCATAACTATACTGAGCAGAAAACCAACTTCTTCAAAAGAGATTTCACGAAAAGCCAAAAACTATGAGCGTGAGATAGTTGTTTACAGGATGTCTGAATTTTCATCTGTTGGCAGACATAGATGCTTCCTATATTGGAGACAAGTTTCTTTAAGTGAATTTCATTTTAAAGTAACTTCCTATTCCAATTGGTTGTTTCCCCCCACCAATTGCATGGCATCTGCATGGTCTTTTATGAATGGCATGCATAGTTTTCATCAAAGCCTTTTGTCTCCCCTAAGTTTCAAAACAAATTATGAAGACAGAATCTCTAAGGATTTATGACTTTAGACTAAAAAAACCCAGCATCTTCATAGGTTAATTTATCAGTTTCTAAGCTAGACTGTACATTCTCTGGTAACTGTACCAGTTCTCAGTTTGGGCCTTTGTTATTTGATCTTCCATACCCTCATCGTGAGAACTGCATCATGCCTCAGCAGTATGATTAGGGACAAGAATTACACTGCTTTTTTTCTCTAGCTCTGTGCCCTTTTCCAGTTTACTTTCTTATTTTCTCAGATTTCTTTTATTCCCTTTCCTACCTCTCAATCAGAGTGAAGTGGTAGATTCTCATAAATTCAAAAAAAAAAAAAAATGAAAGGTTCTTCTACTGAAGAACTGAGTGCAGTTCCCAGTTTTGAATAGAATTAGTGGGTTTTATTCAATACCTTTATACACACCCATTATATGCCAGACTCCAGGTTAAGCTCAGGAGGAATGAGAGAGGAATAAAACAGCTCCTTCCTTCAGAGGACCATTCCTGAGGACAGGAGATGTAAACATATCAGCCCAAATTTGCAAAGAAGAGCAATGGGATAGAAAGGTTGTCCAGAGGAAAGCTGGATGGATTTTTCCTGGGGTGCTCATGGGAAGGTCTCCCAGAGGACCTGTTATTAAGATAAATATGGTAAAGAGTACCACATCCCAAAAGTTCAATGCTAGTTGTTGGCAGGACCTTTTGGTGAGTTTAAGTGCTTGAGTGTTGCTCCACCAAGTGCCTTAGTGAGCAAGGTATGTGGTCAGGTCTCAGAGATGAAGTCGACATTGTCCCTGTTCATAAGAAGTTGGTGCATACTTTCAAGCTGGGGGTGTCCAGTCTGTGCAGTCACAGGAAAAGGCCAGGGGAGTGGGCTGTTCTTGGCCCCTTCCTTTCCACCCCCTCCTTTAGCATCTTCTGGGAGAGTAAGACCAAGCACCAAGAAGAAGGATTCCCACAGGTGTCCTGGGGGAGGAGGAAGGCACCTCTCTCCTCTTCCCTGACTGCACTGGAGACTCTATGCCTTATCAGCAGGGACCTTGGTGTGGGGGATCCCTGACAGAGATCAGGGGAAAGGAAGATGAGCACCTGTTCCCGTAGTGGGTGACGGCGATATGGCACTCTCACCGCCCCTCCTCCCTCCTGCCTTCTCAGCGGACATCTAAGTTGACCACCGTGCCCTTCCTTGCTGAGCTCAGAGAGGGCCTCACTTTCCTCAACACAGTGCTTCGAGCAGCCACTAGTAATTGATCATAGAGTGACATTCATGTTGAAATACTTTGGCCTTTCTTGTCCTAGAATTTTGAAACAAAGGGTTAACCATGTTCTCATGTAATAAACCGTGAGACCCCTCCCTCCACACCCAGTTTATGAAAGTGGAAAAGCAGGCAGGCTTAGGAGAGAAGTGCGTCCCCAGGGGCTTTTATCTTGGGAACCTACACAGAGAGGAGGTGGACTAGCACTCCTGCTGATTTAGGGGAAGAGTAACAGGCATTAGGGAAAATCAGGCAGGTTCAAGTTAAGTAGCTTACATATGGGACACGTTTTAAGTTTGCTTGAGTTGGAGGGCAAAAATGTGCATTGGAAGTCTTCGTATGCAGTTCTGAAATTTGGGTTTTTCCCTTTTGCACAAACCTTCTACGGTACCCAAGTCCTACCTCAAGTCTCACATGCCCAGGACACCTTCAGCTGACACTTCTTCCTGAGATCATTCCTGCCTGTGACCCTTATAGTCTTGTTCTTAGACTCCTCCGAATCACACACTGTCCTGAGTCATTGGAAATGTTTCCCACTTCCAGGAAGAATCCTCTCAACTCTGCAGGCAAAGGAGCCCTCTCTGGGCCACTCGCATTGTTGGTTTTAGATGAATGACAATGAGAATTTATAACGTGAAGAAAGTTACCTAAGACAGCACTTTCCCAAAGGTGTACTAGGAGGAACCCTGTACATACATAATAAGGAAGAAAGTGGTTCCGTGGTCCAAGAGTATGAAAAAAGTGAAGTTCGGCAAGATTTAATACTAGCAGAATTAATAAGGCAAAAGTCATAATTGTTGCCACCTATTGTAGTACTTGCCAGGCACTCTGCTGAGTACATTACACACATCACTTCACTGAATTTGGTCAAGTTTTATGAGGGAAGAGTTATTTCATTTTCATTTTGCAGATGAGAAAATGGAGACTCAGAGAGGTTAAGTAACTTGGTCAAAATTCATAGCCAATAAATGGGGGAAACTAAAAATCAAACTGAAGTCTTGTCTGAGCCTAGCACTATACCCTAATTACCAGGTGTGTGTGTGTGTATGTGTGTGTTTAAAAACTTTAGACCCTCCCAAAAGCTTTCAGTACTTTTATATGCATTTGGTAGCTCCAAGAGAAATGCAGAATAAATGGCATTTTCCAAGCATGTTTCAAAAACCATTTTTTTTTCCTGAAATTATCTTGTGAGTCTAGTGTTCTGAGGAATATATCTTGGGATAAGTAGAACTCAGGTTTTATTATACATACAGTTTTATCTTTATTAGCAAGCGTTTATAGTCACTGTGTCATTTAATCCTTATAACCTCGGCACAAGGTACATTAGGTATTATTATAGCCATTACACAGGGGGAGATTCAGATATATCAAATTCAGGTAACTTTCTCAAGTTTCACATTAAATCCTGGAAGAGTAGCAGTTGGAATATAGTCAATTAAGGGAGATCTAAGAGTATATAAAGTTAATTCTCACCATTTCGACTGCTGGCTATTAGGATACGGTAAATATTAAATGTATTTTGATAACAATAATCAACCTTCATTGACTTAAAAATGAACTTGAATATATGTTAAAAACAGTGTGTCCCCCAAAAATTTATAGGCGCTTTAACAGCTGATAGCTCAATTTGTAAAATTAAATGTATTTTAATAAACACTGCCCTTACAGTTATTTAAAGTGTATGTATACATTTTTGGGTGACATCCTATAATATTTCCTTTTTCTACAGTTCTGCCATGCAACATAGTTATGTTAGAGAAGGGAAAGGAACCATTAGTGGAATGGAAATATACTGTATAGCTTACCAATTAGGAAGGGAAGGGATAGACCATGAAAAAAAAAATATATATATATTTTAAAATATTTTTTATTGATTTCAAAGAGCAATGGAGAGGGAGAGATAGAAACATCAATGATGAGAATCATTGATTGGCTGCCTCCTGCACACCCCCTATTGGGATTGAGCCCATAACTCAGGCATGTGCCCTGATCTGGAATCAAACTGTGACCTCTTGATTCATAGGCCAACGCTCAACCACTGAGCCATGCCAGTTGTGAGGCTGGACTATATTTTTAAGGAAATATTTCAGTTAAACTTTAAATGTGTATCTGTTTGAACTATGCTAAAGACTTGTACTTATACATTTAGTAAATGTTTCTTTAATCTGGTTGTTTGAGGAAGGTACATTAGTCTTTCCTTCATTGGACATTTAATGATGAACCACAAACAGAATTCTCAAGTGATAAACCATCACTGTAATTGATGACTTTAAGTCTTTCCCCAGTATCGTTGGTTTCTTCATAAGTGCTTGTCCAGGTGGTAGCTTGTTAATTGAGTGAACTGCCATAATCTCTTGCTCACTGATAAATATACATTGTTCAAGACCAACTTTGTTTATCATAGTCCTCTTTGCATTTTTTTCACCTGCATCCTCTTCATGGTTACTGATGTCCTTATATTTACCTGTTATTCTACACCTTCATTTCCCCATTGCCCAAGGAAAGCATAACTGGTGCGCTATGGTTACAGCTCAGCATATTTTCAAGGACAGCTTCTTTTCACTTTATAATTTTTCTGGTAAGCAAGGTGGTTTGCTGTCTTCTTTACATTGTGTGCATGGAGTCCTTCAAATCTTGACATGCAAGCTCATTTTTAAACCTTCATTTTCAAAGCCTGTGCTAAGCATTTGTTACTGGTGATGACTCACCATTGTTCTACTAGTAACATTAACAACTGACTGAAGACAGAACTCTTTAAGGAAAATTAAATCCCCAAGGTCCTTGTTCAATATGGCAAGCATAGAATTTTCAAAAAAATATTTGTGACTATTCTTCACAGACCAGAGAATTCCTTGCAAGTGGGGAAATAAACAAACACCAACACTTCATTTTTTCACCGGAAGTTTGGGAGAAAGACACGCAGATGTACAATTATCTTCCAGTTCAACTTATGCCTCTGATACAAAGTATTGTTGAAGCCATCAGAAAAATTTCTCTGATAACTATATATTTTAACAGCATTATTGAGACAATCCATATAACATACAAAGTCGGTTTAAGTTGTTCAGTTGTTTTTAGTGCGTTCACAGAGTTGGGCAACTATCACTGAACCTAATATCAGAACATATCATTATCCTCAAGTGAAACCATGTACCCATTAGTAGTCAGTCCCATTTCCTCTTCCTCAGCCCCTGGCAACCACTATTGTACTCTCTGTCTCTATAGGTTTGCCTATGCTGGGACATTTTATATAAATGAATTCCTATAATATATTGGCATTTTGTGACTGGCTTCTTTCACTTAGCATCGTGTTTTGGGATTACAGCCATGTGTAGCATTTTGGATGTTGGCTTTTTTCAGTGATTTCCATGTGTTTTTTACAGCTGTCTGGGACGCTGGCATATGCAAGTAGCCACCGTGTTTGTTGGCATTCTTAAGACCTCTTCGTGCTCTCCCGAAATGTTGATGTTGTTAATGTTTTTCTAAGAACACAGTGCCAATTCAGAGCTGTCCTACAAGCAGTGCTCATAGGTTCCGGATTAAGGTTTTCATTAGATGCTATCTTTGCAAATTTGCATACATAACTCTCACAATCAGCAGAACCTGTTTCACCTTTGATTTCAGCTATTTTAAACTGATATTCTGAGTGCTCATATGCAATGTTAATATCTAGTTCTTTACTAACAGGCTTCAAAGCCTAAAAACCAGTTAATGGCAGATGTCCACTCCTTGGTGAAAAAAAAATCCACACTATAAAGATCTTCATTTTTAAAAATACTTTGCAACGTTTTCCTCTTTATCATTAGTGCTTGGTCATTATTATCACTGTAAAACTCCCCAACTTGTCCATCTTTTTCTTTGTCGTACAGATTCCTCACCATATTCATTAGTAGATGCCTTACAGATAGACCTTGATGAAACTTTTGCAATGACTCCATTTTCTTAGAACTGTTGGTCATGATGTTTCTCGTTCTTCTCACTGTTACCTGTTAGTGTATATGTAGTTCCTTTTGATATTTTCATAGTGTAATTAAAACAAATTTAGAAACTAGGAAAGAATGGCAGAGGCGCTCATGAGTGGCAGTGCCACTGATATACAACTGACACCCCACTTCGTTCAAATTGGGTTTTTGCCATAAGTGATTTTGGAGCTAAATTAGGGAAAAAATATTTCAGTTTTTAAACTTATTTCATTTTTTATAGTTGTATTGAGGTATAATTGACAAGTAAAAATTGTATTATATTTAAAGTGTACAATGTGATGATTTGATACACTGTGAAATTACCACAACCAAGTTAACACATCCGTCATCTCACATACTTGCTGTTTCTTTTTGTGTGTGATGAGACTCTTAAATCTACTCTTAGCATAAATTTCAAGTGTACAAGACAGTACTATTAACTATAGTTACCATGCCATACATTAGATCGCCCAAGCTTACTCATCATAAAAGTTTGTACCCTTTGATCAACATTTATCCATTTTCCCCAATCCCTAGCCCTTGGCAACCACTTTTGTACTTCCTGGTTCTATGAGTAAACTTTTTAAAACTTTGTATGCATTTTGTCTTTCTGTGTCTGGTTTATTTCATTTAGCATAATGTTCACCAGATTTACCTATCTTGTCACAATTGACAGGAATTTCTTCTTTTTTGATGGCTAGATAATTTTCTATCGCATATATAAAAGTACAAGATATAAATATGGTACGCTATGGTATACATATAAAATATAGTACATATGATATATAATATGTATAAATATGATTCATGTAGATATATAAATATGATACAGATACAGGAATCCAATATATATAACATTTTTCTATCCATTTATCTGTCAACTGACAGTTAAGTTGTTTCCATTTGTTGACTATTGTGAATGATGGTGCAATGAACATGGGGTACAGATGTCTCTTTGAAATGCCAATTTTATTTCCTGTGGAAATCTAGAAATGGAATTGCTGGGTTATATGATAGTTCTGTTTTTAATTTCTTGAGAAACATGCATACTGGTTTTATTTTAATATTGGCCCTACCAATGTACATTCCTATCAATAATGCACAAGAAGTTCCGTTTTCTTTTTTTAAAATGTAATTTTTAAAATTGAGAGAGGAAGGGATAAAGAGGAAAAGAGAGAGAAAAACCTATGTAAGAGAAGAACATTCATTGGTTGCCTCTCTGACATGCCCTGACAAGGGATTGAGGCCACAGCCTGGGCATGTGCCCTGACCAGGAATCGAATTCACCACCTTTTCATGTATGGAACAGCACTCCAACCAACTGAGCCACAGTGGCCAGGCTAGGGTTCTGTTTTCTTAATACCCTTGCTAATAATTATCTCTTGTCTTTTTTATAATAGCCATTAAACCAGTGTGAAGTAATATCTCATTGTGGTTTTGATTTGCATTTCCCTGATGATTAATTTGTTAGCACCTTTTTATATACCTGTTGACTAATTGTGTGTTGTCTTTGAAACAAATATCTATTCATATGCTTTGTTCATTTTAAAGATAAGGTTGTATTTTGCTATGGAGTTGTATGAGTTCCTTACACATTTTGGATATAAACTCATATCAGATATATGATTACAAATATTTCCCCCCAGTTTGTAGGTTGCCTTTGCATTTTGTTGATTGCTTCCTTTGCTATGTAGAAGTCATTTCAATTTTTAAAACTTTTCTGGCTTCAGGATTAAGAATTAGGGATTTTGATCTTGTATTGTCTGACTTAAATGCTCCTTCTTTGCGCTCCTATAGTCCTTTGCACACATCTTTCTCATGGCTCTTGGTACATGACATGAAGCTATATGCGCACATGTCTCTTGTCTGCTTAAATAACAGACTCTGAGGAGCCATGTCTTAATCATGTTCCCCAGTGCCTCCTAATTAGGAGGCTCTCAGTAAATGTTTTATGAATTAATGAATAAACACAGACTACAGGTGAGTTAGATGCCTAGGAGAGATGGACTGGTATGGGTTATAACAGATGAGGGAATACTGAGTCTTAGAATTAGGTTGTGTGTTTAGACCAATGTTTCCTGACGTCTGCATTATTGACATTTTGGGCCAAGCAGTTCAGTTCCTTGATGGGGGTGGGACTGCCCACGCATCTCAGGATGTTCAGCAGCATCCTTGGCCTCTGCTCACTGGATGGCAGTAGCATCCTCCCCTTGTCTCCCATGTGAATCCAACATTACCACATATTCCTGGGCAGAGAAACCACCAGCTGAGAACTGCTGGTGTACACAGTCTTGGATTAGAGAGTTGTACACACCTGGGTTGAAATATTCTGTCTTTTACAAGCTGGGCAAGTCAACCTGTAAGAGCCTCCAGTATTTAATTTATAAAGAGGCGATAATAACATTATGTATTTCCTAAGATGATTGTAAAGATTACATTAAAAACATGAGAGCTCAATAAAAGATAGCTTTGAAAATATCAGTAGTAGCTGCATACACACAACACTCAGGTGTTGGGTTAATGGACCTATAGTTATATCTACCTTTCTCTATATGTCTGTGGTGTCTATGCATTTCTGTGTCTCTATCTTCTTTGTTTCTCTGTTTTTTTTTCTCCTCTCCCTGTCTCTTTTTTAAAATCTATCTGTAAGTCACATTTTTTATCTTCTCTACATGTCTCTGTATCTGTCAGTGTATCTATCTGTCTCTATGTTTGTCTGTCTCTATCACTGTTTTTCTCAGTCTCTATCCCTTTATCTCTGTCTGTCACAAGGGTATGGGAGAGTATGGTAGAGACAGCAAACAGTGCACTGTGGCTGAAGTAGGCAGGGCCAGATCATGGAGCTTTGCCTGCCTAGAGGTATAAGAAGAACAGAAATTCCTGTCAGAGTAGCAGAAATGTCCATACTTGATCTGGTGAGACTTTGGGAAATATTTAAGGTTCTGGAGATAAGGATAGTAACCTTTCAGGAGCTTTTGTAGTCAGAAGAGATTAGGATTATGAGAATGAATCAGAATGTGGTTGTAGCGATTTAGACACGAAGAAATGACAGTTAGAATCAAAATGGTTCAATTGGGATGGTTAATCCAAGAAATACATGAAGGAAGTAATGGCAGAACTTTGTAATTGGCAGGGTGGACCACGTAATAGAATTGAAAGATTGTGGGATTTTGAATCAGAGACAAATGAGAGATAAATGATTGATTCTGCTGAATACTAGTTGTGGGGTGTGGGGCAAACAACTCAATGGCACTGAGCTATAGTTGTCTCTAAAATGTTGATGATA
>PVJC01043160.1:0-14645 GCA_004026665.1 Murina feae
CCTGTCTCGGAGAAACGGTTAATTTTAATATTTCGCTTTTATTAGTTTAGATTATCTCTGAAAGACATCTATTATCTTTTATCTTATTTATATTATATTTAGGTGCAATTTGTTGTTTTTAACTTAAAAGGAGTCTATAGTACATGCATAATAAATATATGCAAGAGAACTAAGTTCCTACCTAAAGTCATTGTGTGCTTGTCTCACTTTTCTAAACCAGGCATTTCCTGAGCATGGAAATATTACCTATTCTACTATTTTAATAATTAATTGGCAGTGTTTTCTTGCATTGTTACTGAAAATTTCAATCATGTTGATAATTGCATTTGATTGATTGCTTGTTGCCCAAACAATGTGTTTGGAACATTTAAGCCTTTTTGATTATTTAGATATTCTTTATTATTTTCAATTGTTTGCTGCCATTGTTTGCTTACATTGCATGTTGTTGTATTTTCCAAATGAAGGAAAGTAAGAAAAGATGTAAAAATTGTAAACCTATAGCTTACTTTGTTGGTACAAAAGTAACACACTGAATCATGCAGGAAATCCACTGAGTAAATCTAGATTGCACATATTTTTAAATTGAAAATATGATAATTAATTTACTAAAAACTCCCATGGGATGTAACTATATGTCACAGGTGCCAAATTAGAAATCTCCAGGTTATGAGATCATAACCCCTAGAGGAATATTTATCTGTATGTTTACTTAATATCTAACAGCATGTGAAATTTATTTATTAATATGCCTGCAGGTTTCTCTCTAATCCTACTTCTCAAAGATGCACACACATAGATAGAAAGCCAGGAGGGGGTGAATTGCCTTGGAACTGTTTCCATCTAAGCTGAAAAATATGGTTATAATGGGAAAAACAGAGTTGCTCTTCTTCTGACCTTGAACATTTATACACATCCAAAGTAAAATATTTGTACAAATGCTAAGTCTGTCTCCTTCATGGCATCTTTCTTGCAATACACCTCTTACAATCTAAGTTAGCATTAATCGCATTCTCATTGATTATAATTTCCCTACAGGCCTTGTTTTATCATTTCTTCCATTATAGTTTATATGCATCCCTCTATTTCCTTTGAATGCTCTACATTGATAGATATGTTGGTGTGATAATTTGTTTTAATACATGTTCTATTGCCAAGTGACTATGTACATTGGCATCTACCAAATGTTTATTAAATGTATTTGCTTTGAGTTGAATTCTATTTACATATAAGAAAACTTAAATCTGTAAGCCAATTATGAAAGTTAATGATATTAAAAGGGAAGGGCAAACTTTTAAAAAAACTATCAAAGAAATATGTTTTAGAAAGTGTTAGAATGGAATTTTCCAAAGCACTTTTATTTTTTCAAGAGAAGCAATGATACATGCTTGCATTAAAACATGGTTATCTGACATAATTTTTGTCTAAACAAAATAAAGTATAGAATTGAAGCAACTGTCTGAATAATTTAAACCAAAACACTGTACTTCAATTTTCTATCTATTTAGGGTATAACTATTGATCTGGCTTGAAGCATCCAATGATTGCCTTGTTGCTATACTTCATTTAGCATGTATGGACTTAGTCATAATGGAAGAAATTTGCTTGAGGCCATCACAGCTAGGCTGCGTGAAATGCTAATACCAGATATTTGTATAATGCTGTAGACTTATAAAAGTGCTTTTACATCAGTTATTTTATCTGGTCCTCAAGTAGTGTGGCTGGGAATAGGAAAATTGTGTGGTAGGTAGGAGAGTTATTATAACTCACACTTCATAGTTATAAAAGAGAGGATATTTAGTATTTTTGCAAATATCTACATATTTTGCACAAATGTATCTTGCCTATATCAATCTAGTTGTCTTAAAATGAAGATAAGGCTTTAAAATGAATAATTTGAAGTCCAAGCTAAAGATTTTGATTCTTCTTTTGTAGGCAAAGAGGGAGATTTTTTCTTTCTTTTCTTCCTTTGAGGTAGGAAGGTAGGGCACATTACTCTGAGAGTAGATGAGAAGGGTGTTGAGAATGGAATCTTCGGGCAGTATTTTCCAAGCAGCTCACAGTACACATACAAAATGTTAAAATTTGCATGGCACCCTGGGCCTAACTGTCAAGGCTGCTCCTTGCTGTGTGCTACCAGGTCCCTATGGCCTGCTCCTCCCAGCTCCCCTGAAGGCCGAGTGGTTCACCATAATTTCTCTCACTTGAACCCATTAGCTTCATCAGCAAAATGTCTGGCATTCCCCTTGAGAAATCCTGCCTTTGGAAAAGAAGAAAGATGAGGAGTTAATGAAGAAGGATGAGCAAAGGGAAAAAAGAAGACAAAATCAGAAATGAATCAGGAAAATGTGTGTCATAAATCAAGGGAAGAGAAATGTTAAAAGTAGAAGTGAACCAAAAAAAATTGACTATTGTTGGAAATCATATGGTAGTTCAATTTACAGCCATAATGGCAAACAGTATGTTGATTTCTCAGAAACTTAAAAACTGAACTACCATGTGAACTAGCCACTCTATTTCTTGATATGTATCTGAAGAAATTGAAACCAGTATCTGAAGGAGATATCTGCATACCCATTTTCATTGCAGCATATTCACAATAGCCAAGATATGGAAACTATCTAAGGATCCATCAACAGGTGACTGGGATGCCACTCAGCCATGAGAAAGAAAGAAATCCTGCCATTTGCAACAACATGGATAAACCTAGAAGGCATTATACTAAGTGGGAACAGCCAGACAGAGAAAGACAATGATCTCACTTATAAACAAAATGCTGAACTTGTTAAAACAGACTAGAATGGTGGTTCAGAGAATAGGATAGAATAGAATAGAATAGAATAGAATAGAATAGAATAGAATAGAATAGAATAGAATAGAATAGAATAGAATAGAATAGAATAGAATAGAATGGCTGGGGAATTGGAGAGATGTTTAAGAGTACAAACTTATAACCAGTAGATAAATAAGTTCTCAAAATTGAATGTGCAACATGGTGGCTATATTCAGCAATACAGTATTATAATCTTCAAAGTTGTTGAGACTCAATTTTAACTATTCTTAACACACACACACAAAATAAACATGTGACTTGATAAAGGTGTTTGCTAACGCTCCTAGAGTAACCATAGTGCAGTATATAAGTGTATCAAACCAATACATTGTACACCTTCAGAAGAGGATGCTGGGAAAGAAAATGTCATCCCACATTCTTGCTAGAAATTAATTTGAGAAGCAGAGGGAGCACAGAAGGCATATTGAGTATTGAGAGGGAGGTTGTGAGGTTGCATGTGTGGGTCACTGTTCTTATAAGAACTTGGGTAGGGGAATGAAAGAAAGTGATGGGTTGGAAGAAGAGACAGGGCTCGTTGGAAAAGTGAAGACCTAAGTATGTATGCACATCAAGGAGAAGATGTTTGAAGAGAGTATGGGACTGAAAACATAAGAGAGAAAAATAATTGAAGTAAAACTGGGAAAACGAGAGAGAAAAGATTCAAATGCATGAGGATAGAGAGAAACCTTAAAACTGTTTTAAAATATACTTTCCTTTGAATAGACAGAATAGAGGAAGGTGTTGATGGAGAGAGAGAGAGGATTTTGAAGGATACCAAAGATATGCGAAAGTATTCTCACTCAATAGCTTTTGTTTCCTCTGTAAAATAGAATGTTGGGAGGATGGTAATCATTCTATAATTCCTATTGGGGAAAAGGACAGGTGGCAGGGTAGAGTGAGGTTAGGGTCAGATGAACCTATCACTCATGTCTCAATATTGTGCTCAACAATGTGTTAGTGTTGCAGAAAGACAAAAAAACTAAGCGATGCTTTGAAGAGGTGAAGAAATCACAGTTTTAATAACACGCACAGTCTCTGGGGTGTCCGAAATCCCAAATCCAGAGCGCCTGTAACGTGCAAGAACCTTGCTTTATAACTGCCCCTTGAGTTCATTGATTTGCAAAAATACTCCCTCCCCCCAGATGTGCTTAGGTTTGGGCTCAGAACAAAGCCCCCAGCCCTACTGCAGGACAGGGTTTTGTTTGGTTTAATGGCCTAACATTCCTTGCAAAACCAGTCTTCCTCCTCATTAGGTGCTATAAAACATATAAATACTATGGTGTGATTCTTGCCCTCAAAAGGACACACACACACACACACACACACACACACACACACACACACCTATATAGATAAGGGAACCCTTACAAGCTGAGCTATTTCCTGAAAAGCATTTAGAAAGAGTCTTAGGAAAGAATTGGGAGAAGGGTGTGAAGACCTGAGAAGAACTTCATGCATTATTTGGATAAACAGAGGTTCAGATTGTAGCAAGAAGCAGAGGCCAGCATAAGACTGGCTTACACACCAGTTAGCTGGGCGATCGTCAGATAGTAGAACAAGTGAGTGATGGGGAGAGGTAGGCAACGTGACTGAATAAATAGGAAGGGATCAGAGTATAGAGTGTCTGTAGGGAGGATAGAGAGGCATGAAGATTAATTAGGTATTTACATGCAGGATGGAGGAGATGGCGGAGATAATAGAGGAACAAACATAATCAGCCAGGAAACTTGCAGCAAACCAGATGTGAGGCAATGTGAGAGTAATGCCAGGCCAGGATGAAAAGAAAGGGATGAATCCGAGAGCTCTTCTGAAGAAAGATTTGCTAAAATAATGTGACAGATTGGGTATTGATTGGGAGGAAGAAAAGAATATACTGTGCTTTTAAGTTTCTACTTCTGGGAGGTGGAAAAATGATGCTATTGCCGAAACAGAAAAGTGGAAAAGGAAGGCAGTTCTGGGGTGAAGATAATAAGATTCACTTTGGGGCCTTTTGAGGTTTTGGGGGGATAACAGTAAAGATGACTGTTAAGTTTCTGGCCTTTAAAGTCTATGGTGGGAAAATATAGGTTTTATGATTTGGATTATCACCAAGAAGTCCTAAGTGAAGCTTTGGGGAAGAATCAGCTCACTGAGAAAGTGCGTGAAGAGACAGAGCATCAGAGAATTAAGATCTGAGTCTCGAGGGACAGTTAAAAACTAAGAGCAGGAATTCAAGCCTGATAAGGAGGCAGAGCAAATGGTCAGGGAGTGTGAGGAACTAATGAATTGACATGTTCTGAAACAAGAGAGAGAAGAAAATTTCGAGGGGCAACAGAGTTAATTGCAGGAAAGGTGGTGAAGCAATAGAATCTATCTAAGTCCACTGACTTTTACAAAAAGGAGTTCATTTAAAACCTTCCAGAGATCAGTTTTAATGACATGGTGGAAGGAGAAGAGAATGAAGGCACCAGGGAAAGGGCCAGTTGGTGGATAAATATGCTCAATTCTTTCCAAAGGAGAGCACGTTAGAATTTCTAACAGAGTCCTGAGGAAGTGCTTTGGTGATCACCCCTGAAATTGATGGAGTGCTGGACTAGAGCCTGCTGGCCCTTTAATCCCTGTCACCCAGAGCAGCTTCATTTGTATTGTGTGGGTGTCTCTCTCTGTGTGTGTCTGTGTGTGCACATGCTAAATTTGTGATGTGTGATCACGTATATACAAGCACATGCACACTCACATGCTTGTGTATACGTGTTCACACATCATAGATGTAGACGTTGCGTACGATATTTTATTTGAAGAAGTGCTTGATGCTGAAATAAAACATAAAATTTTATAATCTGCTCTAGAAGATTGACAATTAAAAAGAAAAAAAATTACATGGTTTCTATAAAGAACAGCAGGTAATTTTTAAAAAGATTATCAATAATTCCTGATACATTAGAGAAGACTGGCTAAGGATCCATGTAACTCCGAGTTTTCATTTTGGCTCTGTTTACTAGACATGTGTGTGAGATTCTTAACTTCTCTTAACCACAGTTCTCTCCTGTCTACAGTAGTTGGATAAGATGGGAGCAAACAAGAGTATTTGTTTTCTCACTCTAATTTCTGTGTGAGTGTCATTTTCAAAAACCATGCACTCAGACGTACAAAGAATGAAACTTCACATTCTATAATTAAGCGTAATGTCTATCTTGAGGTCCCATTCCTATTGGAGGAAATCTTAGTTTAGTCATTTGAATACTCAGTTAGGTTAACTCAACCAGTTGGTGTTTTCTCAGACATTTCAGTTTTAAACCCAAGTGAATTCCTGATTGACTTCTCCATGTAGCCTCTCCAGTGTGGCATCTAAGATCTCCTTGTGGCTTCTTGGCTTCTGGGTGAGGCATTGAGTCCTTGGTCAGCTTGTTGCCACTGGCACTCGTTAGGATTTGTCCTCCGCCCTCTTCTCTGCAGGCGTGGGCTGCTGTGTAAACCTGTTTGCTGCATCTTCTGATGTTGACATATCAATGTACTGATAGAGTAAAATCAAACCAAACTCCCCGAAGTTCCCCGTTGCTCAACCACCCTTTTCCCAACCGATCAATAGGGATGCAGAGGAAATGACCCAAGTCTGACTGCATCCCGCCCCTTTTGCACAACCAATCCTGACCCTTCCCTCGAACAATCACACATAACTCCACTCACCAACTCCCAGCCCAATAAAACCCCCATCCTCCTGAAACTCGGGGTCTTCCTCTCCGCCACGCCATAGCTGTCGGAGGGCGAGCGTGGGACGGAGCCCCAAGTTAATTTGAGTAAAAGTTCTTTTGTTCTTACATCGGAATTGGGCTCCCTCGTGGTTTTGGGGGGTTACGACATCTGGGCATTGCAATGGATATTTATGCACAACAGTACCACGCTGCTTCTTCTGCTGGGTGCCATCTTCTCACCCTGACCAAAAGTCTCCTATCTGTTCACAAACTGTTTCCACCGGCTGAGATATATTTGCCTTTTCAGGGTCATGTGAGAACAAGGGTGTCTCTTGGCAACAAGCTGAGGTTTGTATCTGTTGGGGGAGTGCCCTGAGGCCCCTTAGACCTGTCATCTCATGTATAGTCATTTTCATGCCACCTCTCACGTTTCCTGTTAGACATTTTCCCCTAAGACATAATGTTCTTGCAGTAAACTTTGTCCTTGGATTTACAAAACCAGCTGAGATTTCTGTACTTATTCCCCATGGGAAACAATAGGAAAGAGGGGGCAAAGTGCCGAGTCCTCTCGGAAACCCTCATCAGTGCTGAAGAGCTGTTGCTCCCGCCCTTCTTAGAGTGTCCCTGAACACACCCCTTCTCTCCTGTCAATAGCAGCTAGTGTGGAACAGGGCAAAACCCTGCTTGCACCTGGTCATGCACATTTACAAAACATTTCTACCCTCAGCCTGCGTCTATAGTAGGTAAAGTGGCCTTGGGTGTTTTGTTACATTAGCAATCCTGTTGTGGCCTGGTCTCTGATGGTCTAGATGAGCAGGCTTGGCAAAGGCCTGCCAAGCTTCTCCAGAGTGGCTGAGGCCAAGTTTGATGCCAAGGGATGCCTCTGAAGTCTTCTTCCCTGAATATTGCGTTCTGTTTAGTTTGTTTTCTGCATCAACCTATTCACACAGGCATGTCTCAAGTAGGAAATGAATTAACTCATATCTTGGAGGTTTGAAAGATAATTACAGGTCACCATAGGAACAGCCTAGACCATCCTGCCCACCTGCTTTGGTTATCCTACTATTATTTGGTCCTTCTCCCAATTTTCTGGGCCTAGACATTCTAACTAGGTGGCTTAGTAATCATTCAAATAGAACATCTTTACAGGACTGCTTCTAATTCAGGCATGGTTCCCTGCATAATCATCTGATAAAAGGTGCTAAGAAAACTGCCTTAGCACCTTTTCTCAGAAAGGACCACCGAGAGTAGGAATTATTTTGATGATTCCTGGTATACCTCTGAAATCGTGATGGTGGCTTTCTTATTTGGTCTTGGAAACCCTAGCATCTGTGGCACACACACACACACACACACTCACTTCTTTGCATGTGCTTAAGCATATAATGTTATTACCCTTATAGTGACATAGCCTTGGGAGCAACTCACCCTTGTGTGCAGTCTGAATTGTAGTCATCTGAAAAGTTGTCTCTGCAGAACTTTCAGTTGACTCACTAAGGATAAAATCCCCTCTGCACCACAAGTTTTCTAAACCATGCTGCCTGCTGGGTTGATCTCTCTGCCTCTGTTTCTGACTGTCTGTCTGTTTGTCTTTGTCTCTGATAGAGGAAGTCATCGATAGAACATGACCGTTGGTTGGCCTACAAACTGGCAATTAGAAGCATCTTACCGGCTTCCCTTTCCTTGGACTGTATATTCTGCCCATTGTTTCCACACTAGAAGCCAGTTCAAGGATACAGCCTTGAAAGCACAATGTGCTGTTTGACTGACACCCATTAGACTTCTACATAAACTAATATGATTCTGGCAGGATGGTGCAAAAGTCTATTTGTCTTGTGGCCACCCAAGACAAACCTCGTATATAAATTCCCTTGCTTATTAGAACCACCACCTACCAATCCAGAGTGTCTTCCTCTGTCTTCGGTCTCACCTTGCTCTTGGTATACCAGGACCAATTTTCAGCTTCACCTGGGAAACTCTTTTTTCTCTTTTAGAACAGGAACTAATGCAATAGGATTAATATTTGCTTGTAACTCTACTATTTGTCTAGGATTAATACCAATTAAACTAAGTTTATAATCCCTTCTTTATTAGAAGTCCCTTTGAATGAAACAAACATCTGTTTTTTAACTAGTAAAGGATAAAGCTCCATAAAGACTTTCAGAACTCATTTTCCTTATAGTTCCATATTTTGGGTAGAATACCATTATATAGTCCCTAGGTTTTTCTTCCTGGAAAACCAGTACATCCAAACTAATAGGTTTCAATGCCTTTGGGTTGTGTAAGGCTTGTTTTAAGTTTTCTGTGAAGATCACAAACCTAAGGATGTATAGACATTGAGGATAATCCAAAGAAGAATGAGCATAATGAAAGACACTGGAAGTCAATCTCACCCCAAAGAAATTATGCAGGTATGCTTTCTAGTTCTCAGATAAGTAGATTGATTTTCACAAGAAAGATTGTGAAGGAAGAGTAAAAGTCCAAAAAAAAATTGGCAATCCAGATTGAGGTGAAGCCAGAGTGTTGAGGGCTCACTTAGTCAATCCTTTCACTTTCTTCCTAGAAGAAACATGCAGATCAGCATGGGCTCTGGTGTTAGACTGAAACATATGATATTCGGCATGACACAAATGATAACCAACACCAAATTAATCTCCTTCTATTGTGTTAAACAACATGGAATAAGTAAAACTAATTTAATTATGTGCTCTAAGGAATCCTTGCTTATCCTGGAAGTATTTGATCCAATAACAATAGGTTATTTATCTAGACTAATAATTTACTAATCAAGACTCAATTCAGGAATTTCTCCTTGATGTTTTTACCAACTCAAAGCTGCTATGTCATAAATTCAAGCCATACTCAACAAGTTCCCCACCTTCAACATCCACCTTACAATCATCCAATCTAGACATTAAAAACCTAGAACTCTCCTCCTTTAAATCCCCATTTGGAGGTGTAACTGAGATTCTGTTAAAGTGATGTTAGCCATTTCTACTGTAGATATAAGAAACTTGGCTCTATCAGTGGGTTCATACTGTGGTCTTTTAGGTAATTGGTGGTCACCCCAAACTGGATTTCAATTGCTCCATTAGTTAACTAAAGGTAACTCGTTTAACTGATTCTACATTTAAAATATTCACAGACCAAAGGTTTTCCCCAATAATACCTATATACATGAATTTCACAGTAATGCAAATAGAAACTCACATGAATTAAGCAGTAAAGCATTTGTGAATAATGTTCAAATATTCTGAATTTCCTCATAAATTCTGTAAGGTGTTTATTATGACCTACTTCTAGGCTTTACACAAAAAATTATCTAGAAATGTGCCTAGATCTTCTTATGAGGATGCTGTCTAGTCTACACTTACTTCCTTTATAACTTTGGGATAATTTTCTTATCACAGAGTTCCATTTTCTTCATTAGTAAGATGGGAGGACCACTGTATTGCAAAATTATTGAAAAGATTAAAGGGATTCATGTAGGAAAATATCTTAGAATGATTGTTAGCATTTGATACATATATAACCAGTGTTGGTTCCATTCTTCCTTCTGTATATTTCTTTCTTTAAGGTGTATCCTATTCTTAAAACAAGAAGAGATAGTTCTCACCTTTATATAGTGCTGGCCAGAGAATTTAGGGGAGTCAAGTCTCTGCACATCCCCACCACCCAGCAAATACCCATAGCACTAAGGTGAGAAGGGAAGGAGATGGTTCAGTGTTGACCGAGGGGAAAGCAATAAAGTGTTCTGTGGCTTCTTAACTATTTGTAAATAGCATCTCTACCATTCTAACTTAGTTAGAAGCTGCAGAAGTTAGTACTTGTGTGGCAATTGATGTTTTCTATAACTTGCAGAATAAACACTATGAGTTGAGATTGCTAATGACATAAGTTTTTTTTAAAGTTTAAATTTAACCTGTTTCTGAGTGGAAATTCTAATGCTTCTTTGCCTAATTTATGATGAGTTATTAACCATTGGAAAACAATCAGATCCTGTCATGTTTTTACCCAAGTTTTAGAATTTCTTTTTGTAGAAGAAATTTCTCTTCTTTCTCTCTCTTTCTGCTTGTACCCATCTGCCTCTTCCTCTCAAACACATATCCGTGTGCACACACGTTCACACACACTTGCATTTCTTCCCCTCCATGTCTCCAAACCACTGGCTTTTACAGAATCTCTGTTTAGGCGGTCTGGACAGCAGCAATCTAAAGACAGATTCCATCAAGGCCTTATCTGTTAGAACCTGCAGTGTTTGCATTTGGATTCAATATCTAACAATAATGTGGTATTTTATAAACATTAGTGAGGATGATTTTGCACTGGTCAGCAAAGGTAAAAAAATAGGTGCTTTGGGAAAACAAATAAAAAAGGAATTGGATCTGTCTCAATAAATTGCACAAATTGTAAATATCCTAAAGATGCGGCCGCTTACTCTGGCAAAGGAAAATGAAGCTGACAATTACGCTTTAGAATGAATAGGCGAGTTATACGATGGCTAACCATTTTCTTTACAAACATTCTTTGATGAAGTGCAGTGCTGTAGTTATTTATTAAACACAGTTTCTATTCCACATGCCTGTTCAATTCTTCAGCTTTTATTTTAATGCCAATTAAGATCTACATTCAAGTCATACTTCTTTTCTATTCTGGTTTGTGTCTGCAGATACACTTTTTCCATCAATTTAAACATAATTATAGAATAATCTTTCACAAATATTATAGTTAATGACATTAGGGCCTTTATAAATTCTGGTTCTTAATTTATACACATTAAAATTTCATTTGAAAGGAAGGAACTTTGAATATTTGAATATGTTTTTGAGACATTTTATAAGGATTCTGGCACAGTGTGCCCCAAAGCCCTAGAACTGGTCATGTTTGGTTGGGTTTACATGGCCTGGACAAAGTCAGAAGCAACTTGAAAGAGATTATTTCTAGCTTTAGCAAGGCAAAACTTAGTTCGATTATGCACTACACATTCCTCCTCGGCTTTAGAGAGCAGAACCTGACATTTTATTCAGGCGAGGGTCTGAACAGAGCTTTGTCTAATGGGGAAAGTGACAGTCCTGTTCGGTTTTACAAGTACATGCTATAATGCAGGAACTCTATGCACAGAAATTTGCCATTTCAAAATTGATAATTCAGGGCTTTGTTTTGACATGGATTAATGGAATTATCATGTCAGATAATTTTTATTCTCCTCAATGAATAGAGACTCCTAAAAATCTGCTGCTTAAATTAGCACTCAGGAAAAAAACTGTAATCTCCCATTATTTCACTCACAGTTGTGTAAGTTCCAACGAATGTGAATGTGTAAATTTATTGCTATATTCTAAGGGACTGTCTCTTACTCTTGGATCTTTTCCAACATTTAATCTACATCAAAATTTTAAAATTTCTTTATGTCAGTACATTTTATAAACTATTATGAAACAAGGTCTCATAAAACCAAGAGAAGACATGTTCTGCTATACAAATATTGGGAAAGAAATTGTGTGGAACTTACTGTTTGGAACAATGTGGTCTGTCTGTTTGATTAAAGTATTGTTTCCTCTACCTCATGCCTTCAATATAATGTTCTTAACATTAAATAAAAATATATTGACAATATTGAGTTGTCAATGTTAGTTTGATTAAGTTTTCATTAGATATATTATTTTTAAGCATTTTTGAATTTATAAAAGTACTGTAATTTTCTTAAATGGACTAGATAGTTTTCAAAACTCACCTGTTTTCATTAATAAAACCAAAGGATAATGAAATTCAATAAACATTCACTTCAGCAATGTCTTTTTAGAAATACCTTTATTTATATAAAACAAGATGCAACTATATTGCTAAGAAAATATCCTATGGAAGCTCTGCAACTTAGTCTATGTATTTTTTAAAATATATTTTTATTTTATTTTTATGTTATTGTCTAAAGTTAAAAAAATATTTTTACTGATTTCAGAAAGGAAGGGAGAGAAAGAGATAGAAACATGAGTGATGAGAGAGAATCATTGATTGACTGCCTCTTGCATGCTCCACACTGGGGATTGAGCCTGAGATCCTACTCAGATATATGCCCTGACCAGGAATTGTTTATAGGACAATGCTCAACCACTGAGCCATGCTGCCTTGAATAGTCTATCTATTTTAACTTCGTATACTCTAACTTTGATCTTTCGTACTACCTAAAGGCATAAGTAGGTTTATTTTTCCTAATCATCTTTCTGAGCTATATTTTCATATTCTTTTGGGAATATTGATATTGATTATATTGTCAGGTGAAAACACCAATACATCATTCCCAACTTCATGCATTTAACTTCAGTATTGTTTGTTGATAAGTAACTAAGTATACTATACTACTCAGGACAGTTCCAATTCATACATTTTATTCAGTCTTAATTATCAATTATGTAATTGATATAATTATAATTAATTGATATAATTATAATTAATTGATATAATTATACTCTCCCCCCTTTCACAAATACCCTGGTTTTGACTACACAAATCATCTATTTTGGACCTGTTAGTACATTATCAAGATGAGTAAGATTATGTAGTATAACAAAAATTCTTCCCCTTCCCCCTTCTGGAATTTATTTCTCTCTCTCTTTTTTTTTTCTTTATAACTATACTTCCTGACTACTTCCAGTTGTGAATAAACATAGACATAGGTAAATATTGTTGATGTATGACCTTTGCCCAGCTGTGATGGTAGGTAGATGACATAGCATTGAGCAAAGGAAGAAACTGCTGCTTGGATCAGCAATCACTTAAGAGGAAAGATCATTTCTCCTTTCTTGCTATTTAGCCAAGCATTTACTGTGGGGATTTCCAAAGACCTAGTATTAGGGTTTCTGTCAGAAAGTTGATGGTCATACACACATATCTAGAGAGTAAATAGTTTGAAGTCAAAGGGCACAACTCATTGCATTTATTCCATACATGTTGTTAATTTAAGGTGCTCTTTCTACTTCCAAAGGTCAGGACATATCAATTTGATAGCTCATTCCTGTTATACCTAATCTTTTCTTTACTTTACATGCAAACACATCCAACAGCCCAAAAGGGGCAAAGCGAAACCATGTAAATTGTCGGATCTTTTTTTAGTAAAAAAGCTGACTATAGCAGCCCTGCTCACCTAGCCTCACAGAAAGTCTTGCATCGCTGACTGGCCTTTCTGGCCTTCTTATTGGACAACAGAAAGACATAAAGGCACGATGAGGACTGAGAGCAGAGATCATAAGCTCTGGTTATGCGAGCTGATCGAGGCTACTCGATGGAGCTGACTACCTCAGGCTCGGGAGAACGAATTGTGAACATCTTTTCCCAACTCTGAATTCAGGGAGATTATGTCGATAATGTGAAATCAGCCTGGCAGGGACATTTACCCAGAAGATATTGTCAAATGCTACAAATTAAGGATGTTTTTCTTAAAGAGTCAACTTTAAATATTTACCAGAACACCATACATCAATTCTCTCATTAATGCAAATCTACTGATTATGTTAAATCACTGAACGACATTTATAACTGACTAGGGGCCCGGTGCACAAAAATTTGTGCACTCGGGGTGGAGGGAGTCCCTCAGTCCGGCCTGTGCTCTCTCACAGTCTGGGACCCCTCAGTGGATGTCCTATGATGGCCCCAGTCTGCCAGGCGCCTTTTGTGTGTGTGTGTGTGTGTGTGTGTGTGTGGCCACTGGGGACCTGCCCCCAGCCGCATCTGAGGCTCGGAGCAGTCCTCCTGTGTGTGTCTACCTGCCGGGGACCTGCCCCCAGGCACACCATAGAGGCTTGGAGCAGGCACCCCCTCTATGTTGATCTCTCAGACTCTTGCCCTCCCCAGCATGTTGTTCTCTTTTTTTGAGTGTGGCCAGGGCTGGGTGCGGCCTGCCTCCCAAGCTTGCCTACTGCCCATCTTCCTCCAGCCACCAGAAAGCAGGGAAAACCCCGCCTTGTGGTCAGGCCAGCCTTTTCCTGTTCCCTGATCCCCGTAAGGGACCTGGGAAGCCACCAAGCAGGCCGCCAACTCTTTCCCACTCACCCGTCCCCTGCAGCCTTCCTTTCCCACTTCCCGGTGCCGCCAAAGGGTCTGGGGAGCTGCCAAGCAGGACCCCGGCCCCTGCAGCCTTGCTTTCCCGC
>PVJC01043161.1:0-14621 GCA_004026665.1 Murina feae
GCCCGCTCCTCCCCGCCCCGCTCCTCCCCGCCCCGTGCCGCCCGCTCCTCCCCGCCCCGCTCCTCCCTGCCCCGTGTCGCCCGTCCCTGCTTCATCGCCCCGTCCCGCCCCGGGCCTTCGGGCGGAGCCCACGGGGCGGGGCCATGCGGGGGCGGGGTCCACGGGGCGAGTGAGAGAGCAGAGCGAGGGTGCGTGTTTTCGTGCGTTTGTGAGAGTGACTGTCTACATTAGCAGACTACGTTAGTGTGTGTGAGAGTGTGGTAAGAGTCTGCATGTAGATAAAAAAGTGTGAGAGTCTGTGTGTGTGTGTGTGAGAGAGAGAGAGAGATCCTGTTCTTGCCTGACACCTGGACTGGGGGGGCGGGGTATGAGAAGGATGTGCTGCTGGGAGCAGCGTTCCACCCTTTCCAAGCAATACTCTTCTGCTTTGTCCCTTTTGTCTCCTGTCTGGTATCTTTGTGAAGTCTGTGTCTTAGTTTCTCTTTTGAGTGCTTCCCTGGTGTTGCTGGCTGTGGAGCCTTGGGAGCCTTTGGTGGTGTAGCCTTCGTGTGTATTTCTGTAAAAGGGTAAGAAGACTATGTGTCGCTCAGTGGGCGGTAAGGGGGACGCAACTAACTTAGAACTACCTGTGGTGCTGTGGGTTTTGGTAAGTACACATCTGCTCTTCATCCCCATTTCTGGCACAGAACCCTTCAAACCTTGGCATTTCCTAAGTGAGGAGAGCGGCAAAGGCGCTTTTTGTGATATGAATGAGGTGACTTTTGAAAAGCCCCTATGCAATATGAGGATGGGAGAGCCAGCCCTGCGATTAGAGGGCTGGAACTTCCCATCCCACCTCCTTGCCCTCAGGGGAGTGGGGGAGAGGAGCTAGCAGTTGAATCAATCACTTAGAGGCAATGATGCAATCAGTCATGTCTGTGTAATGAAGCCTCCATAGAAGGCCAAAAGGACTGGGGTTTGGAGAACTCATGGGGTTGGTGAACACATGGACATGTGAGTTCTTTATAAATTTTGGATATTAACCCCTTATGGGATGTATCATTAAGAAATATCTTCCATTTAGTAGACTGTCTTTTCGTTTTGGATGGTTTCCTTTGCTGTGCAAAAACTTTTAAGTTTGATGTAGCAAAAACTTTTAAGGTTGTAGTCCCATTTGTTTATTTTTCTTTTTTTTTTAAAGGCACATTTGAAGTTCTCCCTCTTTTGGCTTGTGTGTGATAACTTGGTAATCAAGAAGCTGTGCACTCTTCAATCACGCTAGAGAGTGAACAGAAACTACTTGTGTACATGATAACTCAGAAGACACAGAATATATATGCGGGAGCAGGTAGGAGGAGTATATAGAGTTTAGCTTTCTTCAACTGAGGGGACAAGTCTTACAGAAGATCTTTAATCTACACTGTATTGCCTTTGGGCAATTCAGGCTTCTTCCTGATAGTTTGAGAAGTGTTATTTATTCAGTTATTTAGCAGGTACGTAATTATTTAACAGCTGTAGGCATTAGACCTACATCTAGGTCCCTAGTCTCATGAAACTTCCATTTCATTCTCTATTGAATTCTATTTTGCTTCTCCTGGCAAAAACCAAAAACTTTCACCCAAGGGTGACCATAATCCTTTAATCCGATCCTAGGGCAAATGTCAGAGCCTTTTCTTTTTCTTAGTTTTATCTGCCTTTTATTTCGTGAATAAGTTTGTCTTTGAACTGTTACTCTTTTGTTCACAGAACTTTGGTCTTTCCTGGAGATTTAAGGAATCACCTCTTTAAAAAAAATCTAACAGCATCACTCTGCACACAAAAAAACCAACCCATTATTTAATTACATGACAGGTAACACAATTTCAAGCACACCTTAAAGAAGGAGAGGGCTGTTTTCACTCTGCTGCACAATATGAATAACATACACAGAAAGCTATTACTGCCAGTTTCCTATGGGAAATATAGGATTGTTATTACCTAGGCAACCACAACACATTGGTATCAAACTGTGTGTAGTTTAGTTGTAATTGTATTGGTATATATTTGCCTTGTGTTTTCCCAGGAATAATTAGTGGCAAGAAACAAATGAAAGTATAAGGAATGGTCTTTGTAATGCAAATGGCTCATTTGCAGTAGCTGTGAGAACAAAGACTTTTAATCTTTCAATTTTACACCTTTAATATCTTATTTTAAATCTTTGACCATGTTTATTTGTACACAAGGGGTCCAGTGCACGAATTTGTGCACCTTGAACTGTGAACCACGAGGCTGTGGTGGGCACAGGGGCAGGTCTTGGCCCACCTTCTGCATCCCCACCCAGCCCCTCCCACTGCAGCCCCCAGTCCCCTGTCTGCCTGCAGCCCCATTCCTGCTGCTGCTGCTGGCACCTGCTGACTTCGTGGATTGATTAGGGCTGGTGCCAGCAGCAGGTGCAAGCTGGGCTGGTGCAGTCAGCAGATGTGAGCAGCAGCTGCTGCCCTGATTGCCCCTCAGGAGCAGGGGAGGTGGAGAAGCCCTCAGAGATGATTGGGGCTGGCAGCAGCTGCTCACACTTGCTGATGGCACTGAGCAATTGGGACCAGCACCTAGCAGCAGTAGTGGGTGTGAGCAGCTATTCCAGTAGTGAGTGTGAGAGGTGATTGCCAGCCCTGCTCGCCCCTCAGGAGCAGGGGGAGGTGGAGAAGCCCTCAGAGATGATTGGGGCTGGCAGCAGCTGCTCACACTTGCTGATGGCACTGAGCAATTGGGACCAGCACCTAGCAGCAGTAGTGGGTGTGAGCAGCTATTCCAGTAGTGAGTGTGAGAGGTGATTGCCAGCCCTGCTCGCCCCTCAGGAGCAGAGGGAGGTGGAGAAGCCCCGAGGGGTGTTTGGGCCCTCACCAGGCACTGGCAGCAGGTGCAAGTGGGGCTGGTGCCAGCAGCACGTGGGAGCACCAGGTGGAACTGCAGTGTACAGGAACAAAGAATTTTCAGTAACTCACCCTGATGACAGCAACAGGTGCCCTGCTTTGGCCTAGCGCCCCTGCTCACCTGCTCCACCATCCCACCATGCCTGACGCCCACCATGTTCTAGGCTCTGTGGCCTGCTGCCAATGCCCACCATGTTCCGTGTGTGTTCCATGGTGGTCAGTGCATATCATAGTGACTGGTTGTTTGGTTGTTCTGCCATTTGGCCTATTTGCATATTAGCCTTTTATTATATAAGACTAGAGGCCCGGTGCACAAAAATTTGTGCACTTTAGGGGGTTCCTCAGCCCAGCCTGTGCCCTCTAGCAATCTGGGACTCCTCAGGAGATGTCCACCTGTTGGCTTAGGCCCGCTCCCTGGGGGATTGGGCCTGTGCTGGCAGTCAGACATCCCTCTGGCAGCCCAGGGGCCCTCGGGGGATATCCACTTGCCAGCAGGGGGCAGGCTTAAGCTGCAGTCAGACACCCTTAGCTCTGCTGAGGAGGCGGGAGAGGCTCCCGCCACCACTGATGTGCTGGCAGCTGGCAGCCTAGGTTGTGGCTGAGCAGAGCTCTCCCTGTGGGAGTGGACAGACCACCAGGGGGCAGCTCCTTCATTGAGCATCTGCCCCCTGGTGGTCAGTGTGTGTCATAGTGATCAGTCATTCCCAGTGGTTCTGCTGTTAGGGTCAGTTTGCATTTTACCCTTTTATTATATAGGATAAAGTCCTGGTGCATGGGTGGGGGCTGGCTGGTTTGCCCTGAAGGGTGTCCCGGATCAGGGTGGGGGTCCCACTGGGGTGCCTAGCAAGCCTGGGTACGTGGCTGATGGCTGTTTGCAGGCTGGCCACAGCCCCTTCAAGGTGGGTGCCTGGCCAGCCTGGGTGAGGGGTTGAGGGCCGTTTTCAGGCTGGCCATAGCCCCTTCAGGGAGGAGGGTCCTACTGGGGTGCCTGGCTAGCCTGGGTGAGGGACTGATGGCCGTTTGCAGCGAGTCTGGTTGGAAGCTGGTATCTGGGATTTATTTAACTTCTAAAGTTGAAACTTTGTTGCTTTAACCAGAGACCAGGTCGGGTTGCCCCTGACAACACAGACTCCCAGTGCTTCCTTGAGCCCAAGGCTGGTTTCTGGGGTTTATTTATCTTCTATAATTGAAACTTTGTTGCCTTGAGCGGAGGCCATAGCCGACCTAGGCAGACAGGAACCTTAGCTACCTCAATCGCCGGGGCAGGCCTCCTGCTTGTTCCAGCTCTGTGGCTGCCAGCTGCCATCTTGGCTGGGTTAATTTGCATATAGTCGCTCTGATTGGTTATTGGGCATGGCTTAGGTATAGTGGAGTGACACCAATTTTCATATTACTCTTTTATTAGATTAGATCTTCCCAGAGGAAAAAAAATGAACAAATCAGAGTGATCTGTACCTATTTAGTAATATAACCTTAGAAAAACAAATGTAGCTATTTGTGTAAACTATGCCAAACTTCATTTTTCAGTTTGCTTTTTGACATACTGTGATGTTATTTTATTATATGATTCTTGTGCTTTAATTTTTGCTTCTTATGGTGAATTAGGAATTTTTAGGGATGAAAGAGGCAGGTTTAGGGAATTTTTAAAATAAGGGGTCTATGAAAACACAGGGCTACAGAGTTGCAAAGGTTAAATTTCCATAAGATAGGGAGCCAGCAGAACTTACATTTCCATAAGACAAGTAAGTCGGGGGAGGCAGCAGTTACATTTCCACTGGACAAGAAAGTTGGAAGTAGCAGAAGTTATATTTCCATCAGACAAGGGAAAGACAGAAGTTACAGTTCCATAAGATAAGGGAACTGGGAATGGCCAAAGGTCTATATTTACAAAATAAGGAAAAAGGGCCTCACATGCCCCACGTGAGATTTGACTTTTGAGCTCAGGAGTTGCTATAATGACCAAATCAAAGGGGAATAGCTGCCAATCAGAGGGGATATCGAGGTACAAAAACTGCAGCCTTTATAAACCTAGGAAAAAGGAACTCAGTAGGACTCTTCTCCTCCGCCCCCCCAATCCTCACATGAATAAATTTGTTCTTCAATAAATTTCCACCTTTGCTATACCATCTTCTGTCCATGGATTCATTTTTCTACTCCGATGGACAAAGGGCCCGGGATCCATCCTGCCCAGGGGAACACTGCATGTTCCAGTCCGAAAATCCCGTATCAATGGGATTTTTAAAAATTGTCTTTGTCTTATCTGTTTAGCAGAGCTGTTGGTTGGTATTTTTTTGAGATATTTGGAATCTTAATAAAAAATCCCAGGAAAAAGTATGGTTTCTGAATAACATGCGATTTTTAAAGGAAAAGGAACTTATTTGAGAAACTTTATTTCCTTTAGCATTCCTTCAGTTTCAAGAAACTATATCAGAGAGATGTTGAACCAATACTTGCTCAATGTTCTCTAGCCTTTCTGGAGAGTCCATTCTGATTCAGAGAAGAAGAAATATGCCTCTCTTCTTGGAGTTAACTTCTATCCTCTCTATGAGTAAATTATAAGGATCTTATTGGCTTTAGTAAGCAATTCATGAAGTGAACGGAATGCAATCTAACAGAAAGGAGCTCCAAAGAATTATACAATTCAAAGTGTGTGTGTGTGTGTTTTATGCCAAAGTCAGCAGGAATAAGTAAGTTTTACTGGGTATTTGCTGATTGGTTAAAGCAGGGTTACATCCCTTATATGGAGCAAAGGGAAATCTTGGAGCTGGGTAACTTGTGTTCAGTTAGGCTAGCACTGATTGGTTGACTCAGACCATTCCTTTTTGGGAGAGCTAGCATAGAAACTTGGTTAAGATTTGAGTTGTTAACGTGGGGTTTACCATGAGTGACTCCATTTTGAGCCTAGTCCAGTCACTTTAATACTATTTTATTCCCTTTCTCTCTGGTGTGACTTCCTTGTATCCTTATGCACTGCTGAGTTCTCTTCCTCTGGTGGGAATGTAGATTGAGTTGTGTTTTAGTTAAAAAAAAAAAAAGAGTTGCAAAGACTATTCTAACCTATTCTAACTCAGAGAGAGAGAGAGAGAGAGAGAGAGAGAGAGAGAGAGAGAGAGAGAGAAGAGAGAAAATATAGAAATGTAAACAATTCTAAGTGCCACTTAAATATATTAGCAATTTTTAAAATGTTGAATAAAACCTAATTTGGACAATGCCTTAGGGAAATGGTTAAGCTCAGTTATTGCTAGTAGCGCTGCAAACTGATGACATTCTTTTGTCAGTACATATTTAGAAAATCATACCCAAAATATTCATACCCTTTGGCCCAGTAACCCCAGACCTAGGAGGAAAAGCTGTTTGTATAAAGATGTTCAAGGCAAAACTATGGTGAAAAGTTGAATGAAACTTAAATGCCCTCCAGTAGGAAATGGCTGAGTAAACTATAGTATACCAATTAAGTCCTTAAATGGTAATGATGAAGCTTATGTATGGATGTGATAAACATTTTTAAGTGAAAAAGTACAGCTTGATAGTAGCAGCGTCAGCAGAGCCACTTAGTTATCCTGTATCTCAGGAGCTAAGAAGAGAAAAAGAGTAATACAGACTTAGCTTAGGGTATAAGTGTGACAAAAGTAAAATTATGTGAACATATTGAACAAATTCAGAACCTTTCATTGAATCATTTAGTTCTTGACAGGATTTGGGTCTTTTTATTTTATTTTTTACTTTTTTTGTATTGATTTCAGAGAGGATCGGGAGAGAGAGAGAGAAACATCAGTGATGAGAGAGAATCATTGATCGCTGCCTCCTGCATGCCCCCTACTGGGAATTGAGCTGCAACCTGGGCATGTGACCTTCACCAGAATCTAAACTGAGACCCTTCAGTCCGCAGGCTGATGCCCTATCAACTTAGTCAAACTGGCTGGGGCAGGATTTGTATCTTTTATCCATGCTGTTCAAAATAATTTAGAATCTAACAGTTTAAAGCAACCTTCAACCATTGTAGGGATCTTTTGTATGACATTCCTGACAGAGAATCATTCTCCTTCTGCTTGAAGGCTTCCAACTGTGGGAAACTCATTACTTCATGATGCCACCTGTTCAATGACTGGATATTTCTAATGGTTAGAAAGTTCTTTATATCTATTAGATTGAATGTATATCCTTACCTCCTCTGCCTATTGGTCCTAATTCTTTTCTGAAGTACAAAAAAATAGATTAATTTTTTCCCCCTCAAGACAGTTTTTTGGATATTTTTTTACAAAGCAATTTTTGTCTCCTATTAGTTTTTATTCTTTCAACTGAATTTATGAATAGCTGTTGCAGAATTTGTGGATTTTGCTATTTGTTATCTGTATCAACATCTTGTGTTAACAGTATCCCAGCTTTTTGTTATTGATCCAACTCTCTCCTACTCTCAATCTGTGATTTCAGTGAAGATAACTCTATTCTTGAGTCCAGGAGGAAAGGATATGACCTTTATTAAGTAAATCAAATGCATTTTACCATCCCCACCTCTCACAGCGGGCGATAGTGATTGATTCAAGGTGGGCATATGACTCAGGTCAGGCAAATCAGGGCCAATACAACTCAATTGTGTGACTTTTGTTTATATTACAGGAAAATCAAAGTCTTGTCTATAGTATTGGTGCGTGATATGAGCTTGGAACTCACTACAGGAAAACCACCTTATAGGGCCCAAGAATGAACTCAACCCAGAAGAATATATGACAGAGAGATGAATTTTTTTAGCCAACTACTCCCAAAGTTAAGTTACCCTATATGTCCTTTTTCAGTATATCACCATAATCCTGTCTCTTCTCCATTCCACTCCCCTTTTCCTCCTCATAAGCCATCTTGTGTTGGTTTTTAATCACTTATAATAGGACAATTTATATGTTCATTTATAGCTGATTGGTCTATATCTAAGGAGTTAGAATGGTACAAGTTCTAAATTGGTATACAGAAGACTGAAGTGTCAGAATGAAGAAATTTGGGAAGGTCATTAAAGTCTTTGGTACTGAACTTCATCATTAGTAAAATGAGCAGGGTGAGCCAGGCAATTACAGAAACCTGCTCCTGCTTTAAAATCCTATGATTTCTATATGACTTTGCCTTCAGTTCTAGCCTGTCTTGACTGCTGTCCTTTCCTTTTATTCCAATTGGTCAAATTGTTCTTATTGGAGAGGTTAATTCCTCTAAGCAAAAGGATAGAAGCAATTTTCCTATGCTGCATCTTCCTTTGTCATCCCTCCAATTTTTAAAAAATATTTTAATGAACATATAAATTGTCCTATTATAATTATAAGGCATCTATAATTTTAAGACTTATGGCATGAAAATAACCCATTTTACTTAGTGAAAATTAGGTCTTTTACTCTTTTGTCTCCAACTTTATTCTTTTTTGTTAATCCTCACCCATAGATATTGTTTTTCCATTGAGTGTGGAAGAGGGTGGGGCAGGCCAGAGGGGGTTAGAAACATTGATGTGAGAGAGACACATAGACTGGTTGCCTCCTACATACACCCTGACCATGGCCAGAGAGTGAACCCGCAACCTATGACCCTTCAGTTTGCAGGCTGACACTCTAACCACCTTGCACGCCTGCCAGGACTCCAACTGTTTATTTGAAAGATTTGAAACCTTTGTGAGGTTTCAGAAATACTACACCAATAGAGCTTTCACCTAGAATGCCCAGTTGTTAATATTTTGTTGTAATTGCTTTTCTGTGTATTTTTTCCTGAGTCAGTCCACTACTCTCAATGTGTTAAAAGAGCATATATTAGGAAAACTAAGGACTGCTCAGTGGAGTGCTACCCTTACCTGGGAACTTTTAGAAGGACCTAGAGAAGCGGAGATAGTACAAGGTTAATAATCCAGAGTGTAAGCTTCCCTAAATTCTAATCCTGGCTCACTCTTCAGTTTTTGTGTTTGCAAAATATGGCTATTATTGGCACCTAATGTCAGACTCAAAACATGTTACTTAGTGTTAATATTATGTGAGTAGACCTCACCTGAAATGTGTATGATTTGTCATTGCATATGGGAAATTTTAGTTATCTCTGCTCTGAAAATGAGCTTAGATCTTGAGTTTTCTCACATAGGAAACAAATCAGTGCTTGGCCCAAAAGAGAATGCAAATATCTGAAGTGAAATTTGAAAATACACGTTTTTGGCTGTGCAAGAGGAGGTCAGACCCCACGCTGAAAGTTTCAAATAGCATCTGTCAATACGGTGCTACTACACCTAAAACTAGGTAAGAGAAGCAGATGGTTTCATCTCATGTGCCATTTACTATTAGTGGCTGCCTGGTACATTGTGTAAAATACCTTGTGAGAACTTTGGGGAAAGAATGGCTGCTATGGCACGGAAGATCCGAGCAATAGCACAAATGCCGTGTATTTGTTATTTTTGATCCAGGTGTAAAAGAAACCAAATTTCAGGGACCAGGAGTGAACTTGACAACTGGCTAGTAAACGCTGTTAAGACTGAGAAGAGGAAAAAATTTGTAGATGGAAATGAAGTATCCCATCAAACCTGTTAGTAAACCAATAATGTGTCTATATCTGTCCCCACATTTACCACATTGTGGTAACTTCTTTGTTTATGTGTCCCTCTCTCCAATGGGGACCGTAAGTTTCCAGAGGGAAGATCCACTATTATCCTCTGTGCTTTACACAGTGCCAGGTATGTCGTAGGTGCATAATCAATGTTTGAGCTGATTGAGCTACATCTAAATTTTGATGAGGTTTAGGTTGAAAGCCCTTAACCTATGAAACTCACCGCATTTCTATGCTTATTTTGAGGCCTCTTCTTTGCTTATTTTTCTATTAAAATATCTTTTATAATAGATATTATTTACCATCCTGTGTTAAGTAAACTAAGAGCAAAAATATGTTTGCCGAACTTCAACTATTGTAGAAAAGTAGCCATAAACCCCTGACTGCAACACCTTTCCACAGAGTTCACGGAGGACAGAATTCAGGTAGGAAATGGAAAGTTGGGAGACCCCACAGAATCAAATTTTAGGCCTGCTGTGAATACTAACCAATCCATTCTGCTTCTGAAACTCATTAGACAAAGTATTTATTAAAACCTCAAGAACAAAATAAAAATTCTGTGATTCCTTATCTTTGTAAATATTTAAGTTAAAGGCTGTCCTTATCATAATTCCTGAGATTTAGTCCAACTTGCAATTTGCACATCATTTATTGACTCTCATAAATACAATGTTTCCTGTTGGATTCACAGTCTGGAGAGTGATTATTCTGAGCCATGAGAAGAAGAGGGTCAAGAGGCTCAGTTTTGACCCCATGGCCTTCTTTTTCTGAAGAGAAGTGACCATTCAGCTACTCAACTGAATTTTGACATAACATTTTTATGGTTGTAAGAGGCAGTGTGCTTGGAAAAGAAAAGTTCTGCTGAAAATTTAAACTTAATTGCAGTGAACAAAGGTCAAAACCATTAGGCATACCCCTAATGGAATAATTTTGGCATAACAAATACACTATTTTGGTTTAACTTGTTCAGTTCATCTGTGAAATTTAATTACCAGGAAAAGTGAAATAGTGTCGATACAAACTGCTAGACATATATCTTCAAATAGTTTATACCTTCATATAGCTTCAAATCCTTGAAAGGATTTTCAAATAGTTTTCAGCCTTCTGAGACTCTACATTCAGCCCTCACATACATTTTCAGAAATCCATTCTATGCAAAAGTAGGAGACTTCCTCTATTTCTTTACTTTAATAGTTGCCCCTTTTCTCAAATTGTACCTGAATATTTTCAGTTTTTTCTGGTTTAGTGATATCTTGCTGTTTTGTGTCTCTGCCTTTTAATGACCTTACCTATTTAGAACATAAATAAAAAGAAGAAACTGAGCAAAGAGCCGTCTGAAAAACTGTGCAGTCAGCTGAGCCTTATAGTTGTTCTACTTAGAAAAAAACAAAAGCTGTTTGAGTCCTTATTCAAAGTCCGTTTATTCATACTCTGTTCACAATTCTAACAATTTTGGTGCAGAAAGACACCTATGTATTGTTTAAGTTCTGTATGCAAGATGATTGTGTATGAGGAGGTTAATGTCAAGAGACACAAAGAATATTGAGATCCTTCTTATTCTCAGGCACTTAAACCTTAATAAGGCATTTACACAGCTAAGAGTAAAGCCAAGTAGAATGAAGAGAGTGTCATAGGGAATTACAAATGAAGTGCTATGTAGTTCAGAAGAGGAGGCGATTACGTAGTTACCTAACTTCTATACCTACTGTATTCATCTGAAATAGCAAGTTTGGAAGAGGAAAGAACAGCTAAAAGTAGGCAGCTACGCCCTGACCGGTTTGGCTCAGTGGATGGAGCATCAGCCTGCAGACTGAAAGGTCCCAGGTTCGATACTGGTCAAGGGCATGTACCTTGGTTGCCGCACACCCGATGGGGGGTGTGCAGGAGGCAGCTGACGGATGATTCTCTCTCATTGATGTTTCTAGCTCTCTATAAAAAATCAATAAATTATATAAAAAATTAACAAAAGTAGGCAGCTACTATTATAGCTGATCGCTAACCCCAAGAGAGAATTTAGCAATGTTTTAGAAAGCAGGTATGTGAACTTAAAATATCCAGGAGTCACTTACTGTAAGGTCAACTTTAATAGTTTTGCAGACATCATTGAATAATAGAAGAATCAGTATTATAATGAGTCATAGACTTTTAGAATTTGGAGTTCTCTTAACTGCCAGCTAGGCTGCGAATTTTATTAACGACATTTGGAAAGGGTAAGTCACCTGCTTTGGATAGTCTGGGGGGTCCTCTCTGACTCCTTTTTTCTCTTTACCTTTTTCATCCTTCCAAATTGTCATCCTAACTATTCAATTACCTTATTTTTTTGCTTTTATTTTCCTCAAATTTATATTCCCTTTTTTAAGTCTCAATTTTTACTGCCTATGTCAGACAGACAAGATCTCCTGCCTGGAAATTCTTTCCTGGATTTCTAACTCATCTTTCTCTTTCCATTTCTTATTATTCCTAAACCTATATGCCACTTATCCAGCCAGAAACACCTGGCTAAAATGCAAATTTGATAGTGACACTCACTGGCTTTATGCTGCACTCGCTTTCCATTGCTTGCAAGATGAACTTCGAACTCCTATCCAGCCTTCCTTCTCTGCTTCATACCATGGACTCCTGACACTGTATGTGTAATATTGGGGGGTGGGGCTTGGCATATTGCCTCCTTCCCTCTTATTATAACTTATTCAAAATCACTTGGCTAATATCTCAACCTTTAGGATTCACCTCAAATGCCATCTCCTTCAGGAAGCCCAGGCTAAGAAAGGAGGTCTTTTACTGTCCAGTGATAGATTTTCACTGCATTCTATTGAATTGACTCATTGTACTATCTAATCTAGTAAAAGAGTAAATGCAAATTGACCCTTACTCTATTATACCCACAAGCCACACCCACAAGCCATGCCCACCAATCAATCAGGAGCAAATATGAAAATTAACTAAGATGTCAGCGGCCACAGAGCTTGAGTTGCCCCGGGCAATGGAGGAAGCCAGGGCCCTGCGGGCCCTGAGTCCTACTCAAGGCTACAAAGTTTCAATTATAGAAGATATACAAACCCCAGATACCTGCCAGGGACCAAGGCAACAAAGTTTCAATTATAGAAGTTAAATAAATCCCAGATACCTGCTTCCAGCCAGGTACCCCAGTAGGGACCCGAACCCTGAAGGGGCTGTGGGCAGCCTGAAATGGCCCTCAGCTCCTCACCCAGGCTGGCCAGGCATGCCAGCAGGTGGACATCTCCCAAGGGGTCCCAGACTGCAAGAGGGCACAGGCCGGGCTGAGGGGGGCGCCCCCCCCCCGAGTGCACAAATTTTTGTGCACCGGGCCTCTAGTCCTACAATAAAAGCCTGTGGTGGGCTGGTTCAGCCCCACATTGGGTGCTTATGTGCCGCGCCAGCCCAGCCAGGTTTGGTGAGCCCGAGTGGGGGTGGTGAAGGATTGAGAAAAGACAGATAAGAGAATGAAAGCTGGATCTTTTCGGAATGCTGCCCTCTCTGATGGAGAGAGACAGCGCCACGAACTACAAGCCATGTCTTTATTTTATAGCCAGATGCCACGAGGCAAAGTAAGGGTGCATGGTCAAGATGTTTACAATAGTCTCATGGTTTTTCGATCCTATTCAATTGCATGCACTTGAACTCTATCAAGCCTATATTACTCAGACATGTGGGGCCACATGTTTGGACCATAGGTTCAAGCTTACAGCTATAGCTGTTGGCTATAATTGTGCTGGGAGGGCTCTGCCCTCCAAGCTGGGACTTGCATGTGGCCATGAAAGGACTGTTCCCTCTCATTAGTCCAAGGCTTGAACGTGTTCAAACACTGTAGCCACTCTCCACAAAAGCCTAATATGCCAGTGTCTGGTTAGCCAGTTGGCTGTTCAACCAATCAAAGCGTAATATGCTAATGATATGCTAAGGCAGCTCAACCACTCTCTATGACGTGCACTGACCACCAGGGGGCAAATGCTCAATGCAGAAGCTGCCCCCTGGTGGTCAGTGCGCTCCCTCAGAGAGAGTGCTGCTCAGCCAGAAGCCATGCTCATGGCTGGCGAGCGTAGCATCAGTGCTGGGAACCTCTTCTGCCTCTGCAGCAGCAATAAGGATAGCTGACTGATGGATTAGGCCAGCTCCCCGGGCCTAAGCCTGCAGTTGGATATCCCCTGAGGGGTCCCAGACTGTGAGAGGGTGCAGGCTGGGCTGAGGCCCCCCCTCACCCCAGTGAAGAATTTTGTGCACTGGGCCTTTAGTAGGAAATAAAGCTACCTGAATACTAATGGTCAGGCAAGTGTCCTTCCTCTTATACTCCTGGTTTATGAAACTGGCCATGAATGAGCATCACTTGGGAAATTTTTTAAAAGCACAGATTTCTGGGCTTCACTTCTGCTCTAGTAAATTAGAATCTGTTCTCTATATTTTGGTGAGTTTTCCCATGTAATTCTTTTTAAAAAAATATATTTTTATTGATTTCAGAGAGGAAGGGAGAGGGAAAGAGAGAGAAACATCAATGATGAGAGAGAATCATTGATGGGCTGCCTCTTGCATGCCCCACACCTGAGCCCACAACCTGGGCATGTGCCCTGACCGGGAATTGAACCATGACCTCCTGTTTCATAGGTCAACACTCAACCACTGAGTCATGCCAACCAGGCCCCAGGTGATTCTTATGCATCAACCTAGCATCTAACCTCAGGCTAGGGCTAGTAAATCATTAGACAATGTGTCTTATCATGAGTCTTAAAAAATAATCACATTTAAAAATCAAGGTAAAAAAACAAAAAGGAATCAAAATAATGGATCACAGAGAACCAAGATGGTGGCATAAGGTGTATACCTGAATGCGCAGCCTCCCACAAATATTAAAAAATACAACAATAAACCTAAACAACCATACACCAGAACCAAGGAGTGGACGCGCTACAACTAGAAGAGAAGGAGCGGCATCGAGACTGAATCAAAGTTCCCGTTCTCGGCGCCAAAATAAAAAGGTAGGGACGCGCGGGGCAGCTGCGGCGGCGGCGCGGTTTACAAGCTCCGGGGTCGCATTGAACACTGTGCGGGCAGTCTGGCAACGGGGCAGAAGACAACTGTGGCGTTCTAGCAGATCTGTTTGCAGCTTTCCCAGACGTGGGACTCAGGCGCGCAGACGCCAGGGTGTGGAATAGCGCCGCA